>CAXIVR010000005.1:83639930-83707830 GCA_964035755.1 Teleogryllus oceanicus | reverse complement strand
ATTAATTATTATCCAATAAACAAGAGCAAATACGCATTTTTTTATTATTTCATTGTTCTTAGAAAATATATTTATAATTCGCAAACACTTTTTCATAATTGGAATGAACGAGTTTATATGAATATAGGAAAATATAAAATTGAACTGATTGCTGATTAAGTGACATGGGAACGCACATAATAATCATATAAATTGTTGAAGCGAATTGAATACCTGATTACGTCTTTTTTCAAACTCTGTTGGATCTGCTGACGAGCAAATATTTTCTTGGTGCATCCTCTTTTTGAAATCGCCCATGATATTTTTGCTTCAGGCATTGATATAAATAACCATAATTATGACCATAATAGTGTTTATGACGATAGAGGTGACTGTCAACTGTTAAGCACTATTTTCTACAACAGTTCGTTCTTCATTATTTGATGCCCTGATGTTCTTTTCCTATTTCGTGTAGTTTTAATTCTTGTAAAAGTAGAATGAATACAGGGTCTCGTTTATGAGGCACTTTATCTCTTCGAATTTAGTTTGTACGCTCTAAAGGGCGTGTTCTCCCCGTAAGGGTATCGTATTTCTCGAGGTCGAGGCATTAAAGTCATCTTGTTAATGCATTTGGTGTTGGCGGGCCGTAGTGTAGCACAAACTCTTCACCTTGATACAGCATCATTTACACGGTCAATTCACAGGCAGCACTCTACTGTCCGCGATGTCAAATTCACAACGAAGATTTTGAAATTCAACTCAACATTATTTTATTCAAGTAAGTTTCAGTATATGCAAGGATTTTATTGGTACAACAAGTTAGTGGAGCGCGCCTTGAAGTTAAACATTCAGGATTGTTGGCTTAGAAAGATGCCTCATGTTTTCTTTCAAGATGCTAATGTTGGGTAGAGGATAACATTCGATGCAGCAACACGCAAAGTAGAGCGAGGTCATTCGTAGGATTCTTTGTGAAACTATGTTCGTAGCGCGAATATGCACATTTTCCCAAATTTGACTCGATTTGTCCTCTAGCTCCAAACTTTGCTTCAAATTTTCATTATAAACATATTTGTCCCCCACGTTTTTCTGTTAGATATAATTTTAATGACTGCAATATTTTCTGAAATTAAAGTTAAAATTTAAATGCGTGGGACATCGCAACTTTCCTTTTTCTAAAAGAGTGCATGTCATCCTTTAAAGATTTACAAACGAACGAAGTTATGAATAAAACATACAAGCTACCAAAGGTAAAATTCCTAATGATTGTCGGAATGGTGCAATTATATCTTACTTTTGAATAGTTATCAAGTTTAAGCTCAAAGTCTTCTATTCTGACAAAGATTTGCGTGACATTTTTTCATCCATCCTTTCAGGTACACCCCTATTTTCGGATAAAAAACTGTAATAATTGCTTTTTCACCTGCACCAATTATAAATATCCTTGTAAACACTAACTGAATATAATCCTGACGTTATTGTAGTTTGGGTCAAACGAAATTTAAACACGCATTTCTACAAAAAAAAAATCGAAATAATATTGTTGAGGGGATTCCTATATTTTCCCTCCCTCTACAATATTATGAGGAGAATAAGTAAGAATGATTTATCTTTTATACGTATGAATATATTAAATATTCGATATCTAAAATGTTTTCATGACTTTTTTTTTTTGTGTTATGTTACAGGTAAGAGATTGTTTGCATCACTTTAATGGCAACGACGGTTGCTTCGAGAACCACGGTGAGTTCACATTTTTATTCATGAGTTTAATTTACTTATTTATTTGAGTTTATTTATTTCATAAGACCATAAACATGTCATCTTTCCAGAATGCTTATTAATACAATTAACCTAAGATTAAAAAACGTACATTATTAATTTTTTAAACGCTATTTTACATAATACTATAATATGAAAGTACGGAATCGACTAAATTAAACAAAAACAACTTTTAATGTCCAACTCGAAGGACATGTTTGAAGAAAGCTAAATTTCAATGAATTCTTGTCGTAGATCCATTATTTCGATAAGAGGCATACGCCTTTCGCTGCATGCAATCAGCAGAGTGGAATTGCCCGACCATTTTGCTGCTTATCGCTTCCATCTCTTCTTACCTGCTGCAGAACGTTTAATGCAGGAGTGGGCATGGAATTTGTCTTGTCTGGCAGTGGTATTTCTGCCTTTGCCACAACCGCGGCCACACGAAGTCACAGCTATGGTGGACAACTAAGTTAATTCGATAGCGGAAATATTGCTGGCAGCTGGATAAGTGAATGAAATATATTAAATTTTTAAATTTTTTAACAACTTTTGTTCGTGTCATTTTCATAATGAGTTTATCAGTATTTACAACAACGATTTTAGTAACAAGAATTTGAGAACATTTGAAATTATGATCAGAGGCCACTACTGTGGTTAAAAGTTACTCTCCTCAGACATACGAGGTATCATTCGATCCGTCCTGGTCTCCCGATGGGGAACTGATCATTTGTTTACGAATCCGACTAAAAGATTCCAAGATATTTACAAACAACTTGATTTTGTGTGTTTTGGCGCTGCGATCTCTTTTGGATAGATTGGGAATTAAACCAACGTCACCTATACAGATTTATTGCCCAGCACCCAAAGACAAATTTCGCTCCTCGATGCTATACTTTTCTTAAATAAACTGTCAGTAATGTAGAGAATGAAAGTACATTTACATTTTTAAGTTTGACATGACAGAATTACATTCTTATGCGTGCAAATGCAGATTTTAAAATGAATGTGACTAGAACTTGTTCTTATTAACCGTAACACCTTATTCACAAAACCTTCAAATCAAATCAAAGTTTATATAGTATTGGCTACAAAACGAGGAATAGAGAAATTGGAGGAAAAGAATTGAAAACGAATTAGACTGAATATGTCTCTTAAAAAGTAGATGACAAAAATATGGATGTGTTCAGCAAATCCGGGAAATATTAAAATGTAGTGGAAGATTTTGCGACATAATTTTTGGAACTAATTGTGGGATATCTTATATTATGATTAAAGAATGATGCTAAAAAAAGCATAGGGGTGATTTTATACAGTCGTACTAAATACTTACAATTCCCATCATCCATACCTGCAAGTATTTTATAGCTATTACAATTTTGAAATAACAATAATAACAGTTCATATCCAACTTGTAGATAACATACAAGGCCATTGGGAGTTGGAAATTTTTTGAACGGAGTGTAACATTATCAGCAACTACGATTCATTGGTATATCCAATGTCATAGACTGCAAGAACTTATTTTAAATATATAAGAATGCCACAACATTTTCAACACATGAAACGAACGAACACATTCGACTGGTAACAATATTGGATACGAATACTGCAGCGTATCGACGCGTTGCCTGATTGTCGATGTCAATACTTCCGGTTAGCTCACGGGCAAAACTGTTGCTCTCCTCCGACGTTTGCGAGTCCGTCCCCGATTTAGTGCCACAGCTGAAGGCCCGTGCAACTGTAGAATCCGTGGTCTGCATCAACGTAGTAGGGCCGAACAGGACGATGAGGAGCGGGACGGGGCGAGGCGCGGGGCGGGACGGGGCGAGGCACGTGGCGAGGCACGGGGCGAGGCGCGGGCGAGGCGCGGGGCGAGGCGCGGGGCGAGGCGCGGGGCGAGGCGCGGGGCGAGGCGCGGGGCGAGGCGCGGGGCGGGCGCGGGGCGAGCGCGGGCGAGGCGCGGGGCGAGGCGCGGGGCGAGGCGCGGGGGGAGCGCGGGCGAGGCGCAGGGCGAGCGCGGGGCGAGGCGCGGAGCGGGCGCGGGGCGAGGCGCGGGGCGAGGCGTGGGGCGAGGCGCGGGGCGGAACGGGCGGGCGGGCGAGGCGCGGGGCGGGACAGGGCGGACAGGGCGAGACGCGGGGCGGACAGGGCGAGGCGCGGGGCGAGGCGCGGGGCGAGGCGCGGGGCGAGGCGCGGGGCGGGCGCTGGGCGAGGCGCTGGGCGTGGCGCGGGGCGAGGCGCGGAGCGAGGCGCAGGGCGAGGCGCGGGGCGAGGCGTGGGGAGGCGCGGGGCGGACGGGGCGGGGCGAGGCGCGGGGCGGGACGGGGCGGACGGGCGAGACGCGGGGCAGGACGGGGCGAGGCGCGGGCGAGCGCGGGGCGAGGCGCGGGGCGAGGCGCGGGGCGAGGCGCGGGGCGAGGCGCGGGGCGAGGCGCTGGGCGTGGCGCTGGGCGTGGCGCGGGGCGAGGCGCGGGACGGGGCGAGGCGCGGGACGGGGCGAGGCGCGGGGCAGGACAGGGCGAGGCGCGGGGCGAGGCGCAGGGCGAGGCGCGGGGCGAGGCGCGGGGCGAAGCGCGGGGCGGGCGCGGGGCGAGGCGCGGGGCGAGGCGCGGAGCGGGCGCGGGGCGAGGCGCGGGGCGAGGCGTGGGGCGGGCGCGGGGCGGGACGGGGCGGGGCGAGGCGCGGGGGCAGGACGGGGCGGGACAGGGCGAGACGCGGGGCAGGACGGGCGAGGCGCGGGGCGAGGCGGGGGCGAGGCGCAGGGCGAGGCGCGGGGCGAGGCGGGGGCGAGGCGCTGGGCGTGGCGCGGGACGAGGCGCGGGGCGAGGCGCTGGGCGTGGCGCTGGGCGGGCGCGGGGCGAGGCGCGAGGCGAGGCGCAGGGCGAGGCGCGGGGCGAGGCGCGGGGCGGCGCGGGCAGGCGCGGGCGAGGCGCGGGCGAGGCGCGGGCGGGCGTGGGGCGAGGCGCGGGGCAGGACAGGGCGAGGCGCGGGGCAGGACAGGGCGGACAGGGCGAGGCGCGGGGCGGGACAGGGCGAGGCGCGGGGCGAGGCGCGGGGCGAGGGCCGGGGCGGACGGGGCGAGGCGCGGGCGGGCGCGGGGCGAGGCGCGGGCGAGGCGCGGGGCGAGGCGCGGGGCGAGGCGTGGGGCGAGGCGCGGGGCGGGACGGGGCGAGGCGCGGGGCGAGGCGCGGGGCGAGGCGCAGGGCGAGGCGCGGGGCGAGGGGCGGGGGCGAGCGCGGGCGAGGCGCAGGGCGAGGCGCGGGGCGGACGGGAGCGAGGCGCGGGGCGAGGCGCGGGGCGAGGCGCGGGGCGGGCGCGGGGCGAGGCGCGGGGGCGAGGCGTGGGGCGAGGCGCGGGGCGGGACAGGGCGAGGCGCGGGGGCGGACAGGGCGGACAGGGCGGGACAGGGCGAGGCGCGGGCGGGACAGGGCGAGGCGCGGGGCGAGGCGCGGGGCGAGGCGCGGGGCGAGGCGCGAGGGCGAGGCGCGGGCGAGGCGCGGGCGAGGCGCGGGGCGAGGCGCGAGGGCGAGGCGCGGGCGGGCGCGGGGCGAGGCGCGGGGCGGGACGGGGCGGGCGCGGGGCGAGCGCGCGGGGCGAGGCGCGGGGCGAGGCGCGGGGCGAGGCGCGGGGCGAGGCGCGGGGCGAGGCGCGGGCGAGGCGCGGGGCGAGGCGCGGGCGAGGCGCGGGACGGGCGAGGCGGGACGGGCAGGCGCGGGGCGGGACGGGGCGAGGCGCGGGGCGAGGCGCAGGGCAGGCGCGGGGCGAGGCGCTGGGCGTGGCGCTGGGCGTGGCGCTGCGCGTGGCGCGGGGAGAGGCGCGGGGAGAGGCGCGGGGAGAGGCGCGGGGAGAGGCGCGAGGAAAGGCGCGGGGCGAGGCGCGGGGAGAGGCGCGGGGCGGGCGCGGGGCGAGGCGCGGGGCGAGGCGCGGGGCGAGGCGCGGGCGAGGCGCGGGGCGAGGCGTGGGGCGAGGCGCAGGGCGGGACAGGGCGAGGCGCGGGGCGGGACAGGGCGGGACGAGGGCGAGACGCGGGCGGACAGGGCGAGGCGCAGGGCGGACGGGGCGGGACAGGGCGAGGCGCGGGGCGAGCGCGGGGCGAGGCGCGGGCGAGGCGCGGGGCGAGGCGCGGGGCGAGGCGCGGGGCGAGGCGCGGGGCGAGGCGCGGGGCGAGCGCGGGGCGAGGCGCGGGGCGAGGCGCGGGGCGAGGCGCGGGGCGAGGCGCGGGGCGAGGCAATCCATACTTTATATTTTTCCTGTATGTGTTTGTCATATCTCCCATTTTATCACCACATTTGAATTTGGCAATTAGAATTGGACATTGTAATTGGACCCCATTCTACCCTCGCGGCCGCACCCGCCCCGTGTCCACATGCCCTTTCAACACCACCGTGTCACCTTTCGGAATCTGCGATATAATACAACCTCGCAAATGTGAACATCACGGGGTATATTAACCACGGGAGGTTTGATTTGAGGTATCTCTCCCGGAATGTTTGTGCTATGACCCGAGGGTTCATGCGGAAAATGAATTTCCTGGAAATAGATTGTATTGCTATTAAATGCGCAGAGCTGTAGTAATTGACTCGTATAGTTTTTTCACAATGTTTTATTTAATGTTTTCTAAAAGGTGATGGACCATGGATTATCGTTTTCAACCTCTGACCAATGAAACAAATATTAATTTAGGGGGGTACAAACACAGGTCATCCACACTAGGTAATTGAGCTCAACAACACATATATTTCTATCGTATCTCTTTCAATCAATGAGTAATTTCAATGAAATAATTTGACCCGTGTTACGTTGAGGGAGCAAGATATCACCGACCGACCGTGGCTTGCCACCAGATCGGCCACAGCAGGGCTGCCTCCGCCGCCATTCATAAGTGACGAACGCAAGGCGGACAAACCAATTGCTAGCCTAAAATGGCCGCATTCAAGGAACCGGTGGATGCAGTGCATTATCTGCTTCCAGCACTTCCAGCACCAGTCTATCATTCTCAATCAAACTTCCAGTGCGAGAGAACAAAGAAGTTGCTTCATTCTTAGTCGAGCTTTAAATACAAGGGACAGAATTAAGTGGTTTGTTCATTCTCAATTGTGCATCAAAAACGTGGGAACAATCTGGATACTTCATTCTCATCCATGCTTTAAAATAAGGTAAGGAATGTTTGTTGTTTTAAAATTTTGTTGAAACATGAAGGAATATAATAGATCTTTCTTTTTTAATTCTGCAACAAACTCGGGGAGATCAAAATATTTTAATAAGATTTATACTTTTTAATAAGATTTAAGATTTATTAATAATGAATCATGCTTTAAATGCAAAGAAATAAGGAAGTTCATTCTGATCTCAGGGAAACATTGTTCTTTTTTTATTGCTTCTTGTATTTGCATTGAAATCTACTCTTTGAAATAATACTTGAATAATAATGTATGTCCAGAACTAATAAAGATTTATTATTTAAGAACAAATGATTCATATTAATGTTAGAGGAATCATTTCAGATAGATATACATCTTATGTTATATGATCTGGTGATTCCGACTTTGGTCTTTACTATTACATCCCTTAGGTTTTCATTTGTTTTATAAGAAGTGGAATTGCGAGCGCACATGGAACATTTTGCTTTATTCCTTCAAAGCATTATTGAATACAAAATACATATGACGCGAGACTTGGCGCGAGCGGGTAGAAAGTGGGAAGACGACAATCTAAGAGTAGGGGTGTCAACACTATAGATATTTCCTCTGCGAGTCACAGCTACAGCCAAAGCTCTACTATCTCAACTTGTGTGGCAGTACAGTGTATGTAAATGGGTAAAAGGGAGAGTAGGTGATAAGAATGAGATAGAAAAGATCGCGTTAGAGCCTATGGCCCGTTTGTAAATGCACTGTTTCTTCATTTGTCTGGTTTTGAGGGAAGAAACCGAGGAAAACGGCAGAAAGAGCAGCTGGATTCTAGAACTCTTCTCCAGGTAGTGACTGAATTCGACCCAGCTGTGATGATACTATCATAAATTCGGGACCATTAGGACTCGAACCCATGAACCTCCCACTCGGAGATATTAATTTTCATCCTGACATATTTTAGCCGATCCTTTCGGTTTGCTGAAATTACATGCTTTTTTAAATAAGAAGAAGACCTACTTCGATGTGTTCGCAAAATTTCGTTATGATTAATCCAGATAAACAAGAGAAGACCAAACTAGACGTGTCCCCTCTGCTACATAAGCGTTTTAATCTGACTTGACATAAAATGGAACAATAAGTATATGTTTACACATATGTAACTTACATTTGCTTTCTTTTCATTTTATCCTCTCACTGGAAGACTGTTGTACATACCTCGTTTCACGCTTCAATACTGAGGAAACTTCTTAAAGTCGTTGACGAGACACCTGAATTTTGTAAGGGGCTTCAGCATAATAAAATTGTGGTGTTAAAGGATTCGAAATACCATTTTCAAAAATATTCTGGATATTAAATTTCAGTAAATATCTAAAGTTCTACTGTCAGAGTGTAGCTCTTGAGGCTCATATTGGCTTAGTGCCAAAAATGGAGCAAGGCCGATTACAATTCAGAAGTGGTTCTGGTAACCGCAGGAACGGCAAGGAATAGTCCTTTCCGAATGTCCTTGTGGTAAGGAGCAAAAGGCGAAGGCAGGGGCAGCGGGAGCGGAGGTCCCGAGATGCCGCCACCAACGATGTTGATGATGCCTCCGCGGCGGCCGTGGGATCAGAGGCCCAGCGACCATCGATCACAGGGGGCAGCGGGTGATCTCGAGATGGATGTGTGTCGCCGGGGCGGCGCCGGCCGCTGCCCGCCATCCATCTCCCCGCCCAACCCCCCCCCGCTCCTCTAAGCCCCGCTCCATGGTGCCTCCCGCATTCACGCTCCACTCCTCCTCCCCCTCTCATCCTCGCCCCGCTCCTCTACAACCCGCTCCATGGTACCTCACGCATTCACGCCCCACTCCTCCTCCCCCCTCTCATCCTCGCCCCGCTCTTCTACGACCCCGCTCCTCCATGGTGCCTCACGCATTCACGCCCCACTCCTCCTCCCCCTCTCATCTTCGCCCCGCTCCTCTTCGACCCGCTCCTCCTCGCTTGTTTTTTCTCGACCTGCTTCTTTTCGCCCTCTTTATCGCCCCGCTTCTCATCGCCCCGCCCCTCATGCGCTCCCCTACACCCTTCCCTGGTGCCTTACGCATTCACGCCCCACTCCTCCTCCCCCCTCTCATCCTCGCCCCGCTCTTCTACACCCCGCTTCATGGTGCCTCACGCATTCACGCCCCACTCCTCCTCCCCTCTCTCGCCCCCTCCTCCTCGACCCGCTCCCCCTCGCTTCGTTTCTTCTCGACCTGCTTCTTTTCGCCCCCTTCTCATCGCTCCCTTCTCATCGCCCGCCCCTCATCGCCCGCTCCTCTACACCCCCTTCATGGTGTCTTCGCATCCTCCTCCTTCCCCTCTCATCCTCGCCCGCTCTTCTACACCCCCCTTCATGGTGCCTCACGCATTCACGCCCTCCTCCTCCCCCCCTCATCTTGCCCCCTCCTCTTCGACCCGCTCCTCCTCGCTTCGTTTCTTCTCGACCTGCTTCTTTCGCCCCCCTCTCATCGCCCGCTTCTCATCGCCCCGCCCTCATTGCCCGCTCCTCTCACCCCGCTTCATGGTGCCTTACGCATTCCGCCCCTCCTCCCCCCTCTCCTCGCCCGCTCTTCTACACCCCGCTTCATGGTGCCTCGCATTCACGCCCTCCCCCCTCCCCCTCATCTTCGCCCCGCTCCTCCCCGACCCGCTCCTCCTCCCTTTGTTTCTTCGACCTGCTTCTTTTCGCCCGCTTCTCATCGCCCGCTTCTCATCGCCCCGCCCCCCATCGCCCGGCTCCTCTACACCCCGCTTCATGGTGCCTTACGCATTCACGCCTCCTCCTCCCCCTCATCCTCGCCCCGCTCTTCACCCCGCTTCATGGTGCCTCACGCATTCCGCCCCCTCCTCCCCTCTCATCTTCGCCCGTCCCCCTCGACCCGCTCCTCCTCGCTTCGTTTCTTCTCGACCTGCTTCTTTTCGCCCCGCTTCTCATCGCCCCGCTTCTCATCGCCCCGCCCCTCATCGCCCCGCTCCTCTACACCCCGCTTCCATGGTGCCTTACGCATTCACGCCCCTCCTCCCCCCTCATCCCTCGCCCGCTCTTCTACACCCCGCTTCATGGTGCCTCCCCGCATTCACGCCCCCTCCTCCTCCCCTCTCATCCTCGCCCCGCTCCCTACACCCCGCTTCATGGGGCCTTACGCATTCACGCCTCCTCCCCCCCTCTCATCCTGCCCCGCTCTTCTAAACCCCCTTCATGGTGCCTCACGCATTCACCCCCCCTCCTCCCCTCTCATCCTCCTGCTCTTCTACACCCCGCTTCATGGTGCCTCACGCATTCACGCCTCCTCCTCCTCCCCTCATCTTCGCCCGCTTCTCCTCGACCCTTCTCTCCTTCTTTCTTCTCGACCTGCTTCTTTTCGCCCCGCTCTCATCGCCCGCTTCTCATCGCCCCCCCCTCATCGCCCGCTCCTCTACACCCGCTTCATGGTGCCTGCATTCACGCCCCTCCTCCTCCCCTCTCATCCCCGCCCCGCTCTTCTACACCCCCTTCGGTGCCTCACGCATTCACGCCCCCTCCTCCTCCCTCATCTTCCCCCGCTCCTCCTCGACCCGCCCCCCTCGCTTCGTTTCTTCTCGACCTGCTTCTTTTCGCCCGCTTCTCATCGCTCCGCTTCTCATCGCCCCCCCCTCATCGCCCGCTCCTCTACACCCCGCTTCTGGTGCCTCACGCATTCCGCCTCCTCCTCCCCCCCTCATCCTCGCCCCGCTCTTCTACACCCCTTCATGGTGCCTCACGCATTCACGCCCCTCCTCCTCCTCTCATCTTCGCCCGCTCCCTCGACCCCTCCTCCTCCTTCGTTTCTTCTCGACCTGCTTTTTCGCCCGCTTCTCATGCCCCGCTTCTCATCGCCCCGCCCCTCATCGCCCGCTCCTCTACACGCTTCATGGTGCCTCGCATTCACGCCTCCTCCTCCCCCTCTCATCCTCGCCCCGCTCTTCACCCCCCTTCATGGTGCCTCACGCATTCACCCCCTCCTCCCCTCCCCATCTTCGCCCCGCTCCTCTTCGACCCCCTCCTCCTCGCTTCGTTTCTTCTCGACCTGCTTCTTTTCGCCCCGCTTCTCATCGCCCCGCTTCTCATCGCCCCGCCCCTCATCGCCCCGCTCCTCTACACCTTCGGTGCCTTACGCATTCACGCCCCCTCCTCCCCCTCTCATCCTCGCCCCGCTCTTCTACACCCCGCTTCATGGTGCCTCACGCATTCACGCCCCACTCCTCCCCCCCTCTCATCTTCGCCCCGCTCCTCCTCGACCCGCTCCTCCTCGCTTCGTTTCTTCTCGACCTGCTTCTTTTCGCCCCGCTTCTCATCGCTCCGCTTCTCATCGCCCCGCCCCTCATCGCCCGCTCCTCTAAACCCCCCTTCCTTTGGGGCCTTAGCATTCACGCCTCCTCCTCCCCTCTCATCCTCGCCCGCTCTTCTACACCCCCTTCATGGTGCCTCACGCATTCACGCCCCTCCTCCCCCTTCATCTTCCCGCTCCTCTTCGACCCCTCCTCCTTTCGTTTCTTCTCGACCTGCTTCTTTTCGCCCCTTCTCATCGCCCCTTCTCATCGCCCCGCCCCTCATCGCCCCGCTCCTCTACCCCTTCATGGTGCCACGCATTCACGCCCCCCCTCCCCCTCTCATCCTCGCCCGCTCTTCACCCCGCTTCATGGTGCCTCACCCTTCACGCCCCACTCCTCCTCCCCTCTCATCTTCGCCCGCTCCTCTTCGACCCTCCTCCCCCTTCGTTTCTTCTCGACCTGCTTCTTTTCGCCCCGCTTCTCATCGCCCCGCTTCTCATCACCCCGCCCCTCATTGCCCCCCTCCTCTACACCCCGCTTCATGGTGCCTTAGCATTCACGCCCCCCTCGTCCTCCCCTCTCATCCTCGCCCCCTCCTCTCACCCGCTTCATGGTGCCTCACGCATTCACGCCCCACTCCTCCTCCCCCTCTCATCTTCGCCCCGCTCCTCCTCGACCCGCTCCTCCTCGCTTCGTTTCTTCTCGACCTGCTTCTTTTCGCCCCGCTTCTCATCGCCCGCTTCTCATCGCCCCCCCTCATCGCCCGCTCCTCTACACCCCCTTCATGGTGCCTCACGCATTCCCCGCCCCTCCTCCTCCCCCTCTCATCCTCGCTCCGCTCCTCTACACCCCGCTTCATGGTGCCTCACGCATTCCGCCTCCTCCTCCTCCCCTCATCTTCGCCCCGCTTCTCCTCGACCCGCTTCTCCTCCCTTCGTTTCTTCTCGACCTGCTTCTTTTCGCCCCGCTTCTCATCGCCCCGCCTCTCATCGCCCCGCCCCTCATCGCCCCGCTCCTCTACACCCCGCTTCATGGTGCCTTACGCATTCACGCCCCACTCCTCCTCCCCCCTCTCCTCGCCCCGCTCCTCCTTCCCGCTTCTCCTCGCCCCGCTCCTCCTCCCCCGCTCCTCTTGCCCCGCTCTGCTCCTCTCCTGCTCCGCTCCGCCATCCCTCGCTCCTCGTTCCGCTCCTCCTCGTCCCGCTTTTCTTCAGCCGTTTCGTCTTGCCCCGCTGCGCTGCCTACTCCTGACTCCGCTCCGCCATCCCTCACGGCTTATTGCTCATCTTCTTGCACGTCTGTGACTAGCTTCATCTCACCTCCGTTCTTCAACATATCATTCTTCCTATCGCACCTCCTTGCCACCTACTACAATGACTAAGCAGTGCACGCCAGGATAGTCTAAGTGTTGAACTTCCAAATGAATCTCCACCACAGTTGGAGTTTCCACATTTGGTTTCAAGCTGTATCGAAATCCACTATTGTCTGGTGGAGAATCCTAGGGCTGCTCTTGTCGGTAGTTTTCTGAGGTAGCTGATCCGTGAATTAGTAGTTTTCCGCGATCAGTACCAGGCGAATGTCAGAGCAGTATTTTAAAGAACTGGCGACGATTCGCGCGCGATCATGTCTTCCAATATTTGCTCCCACTGTCTCCTTATACGAGTTTATACTTTCAAATACATGCACGATGTCCCACTAGGGTGATTAGTGAAACTGAAAAATCTGCAAGCCGATGTGTAAGATGGTGCCGGATCTCTCGTTCCCACGGGGGAGAAACTAAGTTTTCAGGATATAAAACACTACACGTCCGGCTCTAATGAGTCAAGAAGTTGACGCACCTGGAAACTCTAAATAATTAGTGAGCCAATTTTCTAATTAATCTGTGTAAACAAATTAATCTATCTCCTTCACCTCTAAGCCGTGCATACACGGTTGCGGAAGTCTTCATGAGATACATAACATTATCTTCTGAAGCACGTAACATTGTGGAAGCTGATGATTAAAGACGAACCATTTTCCAAATTAGGGTTAAATGGATCTTTATAAATAAGACGTCCATGAGTTTAGCGATATCGGTGACTGCCCTCGATATTCGTACAACGAGGACTTTAAAAATTAGCCTGCGCGTACATTTATATTCAAAGAGTTCTTCTGCGTCCAAGAGAATCTGTGAGCTCGTGCTAGGAGTGAGAGTGGCTGCTGCTTAGAAGGAGCAGTCTGGACCGGAAGAAAGAGTGCGACAGACGGAGGCAGAACCGGAAATTGCGCTGTCGACACTTTCCACCCCACCCCCGACCTTTCCTTTGGTCGCAAAATCCCTGCCTCCGGGGCTGGCGTCCGCTTGTGATTTTAATATCTGCGCGCCCTTTTCTCGGAGCGAGCAACTCGCAAATTGTGAATGAGTTTCAATGAGTTCGTTTCCTCTCCCGCGCGATCGTTCCTTGGACTGTTTGCGCCGCCCTCTCTTTTGTCATGGAGCTTGTGGAGTTCCGTGGAGATTTTCAACCCTCGGTTGACAAGTTTTGAATGCATTTTTTGTCACAGCATCAAATTGTTGCCGTCACTCTCCTATCAATAGGAAAGTACGTGAACGACATGCTCTCACTCGCAAAGTGAAAGCACAGGCTAGGAAAGCATCTGGAAAGGACTTTGGGCAGGAAGTTGGGTACAAAATTGCTCTTCAGTAGCAGAACACTAAATCCATGTGCTATTAAACCTAGATGGACTGCGCCTTTTTCCCTTACATTATTGGTCACTTCGAGAATTCCGTTTATCCCAGTTATTTTAAACCTTCTCTAAATAAATAAAACAAATTTTGTTAAAAATAGTTTTTGGATTCTGTGGAAACCAATATTGTTGTAATGTTCAGCATAAACTATAAAAATTACTCTTGAATAATTTACTAATTTTTTGTTAATTTAAATAATGTTTAGATATTTAGATATTTATTTAGTCAAAAACTGTATGTGACGTATGGGGGAGAAAATCGTCTGCGCACGCTTTCTTGAGTTTCAGAATCCCTTCCCAACAATTGAACTATTAATAGTTGAAAAACATTAATAATAATAGTAGTAATAATAATAATAGTAGTAATAATAGTAATAATAATAATAATAATAATAATAATAATAATAATAATAATAACCCAAAGAAAAGAAGTGAAAATATTCTAAAATTCTAAAATATCAACCTCTGGCAAATGAGATAAAGGAAATGTGGAGCGACGTGGAAATGGTGACGATTGTACCAATAATTCTAGGCGCCACTGGTGAAATTCCTAAGTTCCTACATGAATCCCTAGCTGGACTGCAACTGAAGAAGGGGTTATACATCCAGATGCAAAAGATTGTCATACTGGACACATGTAACATCGTGAGGAAGTTTCTGAACATTGATGGTTGATCCAGTGTTGATTATGACAGTTGGAACGTGTATCTCTTGTTCATGGTAACCAAGATGCACGAGTGGAAACAAGTTAAATTGTGACGATAGTAATGATGATGATAATAATAATAATAATAATAATAATAATAATAATAATAATAATAATAATAATAATAATAATAATAATAATTTTCGTTTCCGAGTTATAGAAAACTTATTTGTTTTTTTCATGGATTGACATTCTATGAATTAATTTAGTTAAATCTCTAAAATTCTTCATTTCATAAGATTACATATTTATTTTAACACTTCACGATATTATTACATTTTGTGTTGTTGTTTACGAATTTAAAACATACAGTACACTTGATCATTGTCATTAGGATTTTCTTTCTTTCACAATATATCTCCGAAGAACTTGCTCGTGTCTCGCTAGCATTTGCTCGTTGTGAACAAGAGATAGTGTAGACTAAGAGTTTTGATACGACATAATGGAGCTATGAATTCACGCACGTCGCACACGTCTTTTGTTTCCTTCCGTAGTCTTCCGTGGTCGTTTTCTTCCGTCGTGAAGCAGCTCGTGTTGGGCATTGCAGAGTAGTGATCACGTTCTGTTCTCGTTATTCTATTTTGAAAATGAGCAGCTGTGAAGACGAACAGAAGGCGCCAGAGGTCCAGCTAATTTTGCTGAATTGCCAGCGAGCATACGATTCTATTTGAGAAGAGCCAGCTTCGGAGGTACGCTTCCGCCGGAAAGAAGTTCTGTGAAATTTGAAGAAAGAGTACTCGGAAAAATTCGGAGTTCCGTTGAGCGATGACCAATTGACCGAAAAGATTTGAAATATGAAAGCGCGTTTAAAAACAAAAACTGACAAAAAGGCTTGGGGGGGGGGAGATTGACGAATTAATGAACGGGGACAGTAACCCAGCAATGTGTCGAATAGATGGTAAGAAAACTGTTGTATTATTTTTTAATTTTTTTATTATTATTATGTTAACTGAATATATTCATAATAATAATGACATTATATTCTATATATATTTTAAGAGCAGTATTCTCAGCTGCAACTAGAAAAGAAAGTAGTGTTTCTAGTGGAAAAGCAATACTTTGTACGGTGAATAGCAGCGGGACCCTTGCGAGGATCCTATCTCTCCCTGAGAAAAGATTAGTAGAGTTCTAATCAGACGAAAAAAAATCCCTGTCAAACGTGGAATTAACAAGACTCGTTTTATTAGAGGATTTTCAAGTGCTGCGATTAAAGAAGGAAAAATATCTATGGAAAAAGAAAATAAGAGAAAATGAGAGTATTGTTTTCCAAAATGAATGAAGTAAATTTTACTTACAAATTAAAATCTGTATATTATTCTTGACAGCTCATCCTCATACGTTGTCCTCTCAATCTCTCAGGAGTTATTCCTTCTTTTGGGGGTTGTAGTTCTTCTTCAGGTTCAATGACGTCAGTTACAAAATCTTCATCATGTAAGTATTTTGCTACATTGCGCAACATAAAACAGCACAAAACAGATAGTATCTTTTCTGTAGCAAGACTCACTCTGCTTTGTAAAATCGGAAAGCGTAGTTATAATTGCCCGATACACCGTTTAATGGTAACTCGCTCTCTTTACAAACATCAAACGTCTCTTGTTTCTTCGTGATCGCCGAGAAAATGTTGCGTCAACCATACAATATTGTTCTTTTCGAATCGGTTAAGATTCTTATAATCTAAGTCACGAGAATCTCGCCGTATCGTGTAAATTGTTTAGTTCGCTGCATTTGCATGTGAGTATCCGATGTAACTCGGCCATTTTAACCTTGCTTTTTAAACGTGAATCTGCTACTGAAGTCCCTTCGAAATTTTAAAGCAAGTGCTCAATCTAGAGAGAAAAGTGTTAAATTTATTAATACCAATTCTGAGCATTTGTTTCTCCAGGAGAGAACTCGCTCATGGACGGATCAAGTACTCAGTGAACAATTTGTCAATTCTTGCTTCTTCTTCAGCTGCTCTGTGTAGATTCTGCAGCTACTTCACCAGATGCAAGAATTGTCATGCACTCATAAAAGTAGACTTCTTGCAGGTGGTGGAAATTCATAAGTGCAAAATACTTCAACTAAACCCCTGCTCAAAACACCTCAGTGCATAAATTGCACGTTCATTTGTTAGAATATACATTATTATTTTCACCTAGTTTATAACAATTGTCAAAGACTACTAACGTTTTCAAGATTCACTGCACAACATCACATTGCAATCTAAACTTGCTAATTTATTGACACTTATACCACAGATGATCCACAGCCACACAACGAAGACACTTTTCTAATTTTCTAAATAAAATATTTCCATTAAATATAATGTTAACATCATCAGATCAGGAACTGAAATCTGTATCTCTTCTTAATTTTTTGATTTAGTACTTTTAGGTGAAGGCCTACTGTTAAAAACCTTAGTTTCTTTCGTATACCCATTACCACGAAATGCAGATTCTCTTAGATTTGTATGTAATTTTAGCTTGCCATTTCAACTATGTAGTAGTAATCGCAAAACTATGCACAAAAACAACAAACAGAAACCACTGATTCACTCACCAGCATTTGAAATGATAAACAAAAACAAAACAACTACATATCTATGACTTACAAAAGAATAAATAGATTTGTACATTGCAAACTCCTTGTCCGCGGAATTTGAATTGGAAACAACAGCGCGAAACTTAAATACGAGAAAAGTTTATCAAGAAACGTATTGGAATGGAAGTGGCAGATCTGAATTTAAAGGGGTAAGAGGAGTGACATGCTTCGATATTTATGAACATATTTCAAGAATGGATTGAGATAATTAAAAAATTCTTTCACCAAATTAAAGAGAAACCTTTATTTTACATAAAAAGATAAACGCAAAAAATGCAATTTTGAATTTTTTGAAGGTGTACTTCCCCCGGCGGATACAGATTATTTTTTAAATTTACTAATTTTTTTCGGAACTCTAATAGAACATATGTTAAGAATATAGTTAGAAAAGTAAAATCATGGTATTTTAGCATATTTTTCATTGAAGAATTTGAATTTATTTAAGTGGAATAAACCATTTAAACCAGTAATAAAGCAGCAAGGCAGATGACTTTCTCCAACATTTTTTCAAATTTACTGGCCTGGTCTGGTTTGTATGTCTTGCACCCATTTTTTTGGCCAGCTGCCATCTATGGTCGCCTGAATTACTTTTTTGACATTTTCTCTTAATTTTATTTCAATAGTACAAACTGAAATCTTACTTCAGAACATTAAAGCAGGGTAATACTCTCCTCCTAAATGGAACTTTTCATTAAAAAATTTGAAGCGATTAAGCATAACTGAATATTCGAAATTTGAAGCTCTTTTTCGCAGGTATCTATTCAGTTTTCGAAAAACCTCATTTGAAGTCATTTGACGCACAAATGCATACCAAATACAAATTAATGGAAATATGTGTATAAGATGAGCGATATTTAAATATATAAAAACAAAAGAATATACCAAAATGAATCTACGCCTTATTAAATATGAAATTAGTAATTATCCATTCAAAATGTAAAATTTAGAAATAAAAGTAAAACTTTAGAGAGATTTTGAGAAAATATGTTGAGTATTTCTCTTGGAAAATACGGAATTTTCAGCTAATTTTCACAGAAAATGTGTTAAATTTGATGAAAATTTATTTGACATTATTTTACATACATGTACTATAAATGTGATAATATGAAGCAATTACTCTAATAAGTACATTGATAAAGGAAAAAAATACATTCGTTTAATTTTTGAAAAAAACAAACAGAAGATTTGAGAATTTGGCGTTAGTCATCGGATATTGTTCGTTTAAATTAACCTCTAAAAGTTCACAATGGAACAAATATGGAGCTGTTTTTGAGAAAATTTTGTGGTTATTTTTGCAACTGTAAATATTATAAGTGTTATGTGTAACTGATCGCATATGTCACGTATTTGATTTTGAGAAGCACTCGAGAAACGTCAAGACACGATGATGCAATTATAGTAAGCAATAGATCTGCAAGAGATCGCGCCAGCAGTAAATGGTATCCTCTCATATAGTTCTATTATGTTTCTAGAACGCACTGCGTAGAATAGAACGAGAACCAATCAAAATCACCCTGAGAAGACAGCACATGCAAAGCAATTGCCATGAAAGCTCTCTTTGCTGCCGACCTGATCTGGACACACCTAAATTGTTCGTTGACGAAGAGGAGAATCTGCTGTACTTCGACGACAACATGCTTCAAAGGTAAATTGTCCTACCATGTTAAATAACGATACCATATATGAGAGAATTGAGAGTTTTAAATCATGAATATTCGACAATTACGGATCGCATTACGTAGTAATATAATATTTTTCTATCAATGAGGAAATAGGTATTTTGTACGTTCAAAACGTATATACTGAAGTAAAAAAAGCATGTGCCTTTACTATATAGGAATCCGTTTTTTCATTTTCCAGCTTTTTATTTTCGTCTCAGCTTTACACTAAGAAATTCATTATGGAGATATTGCAGGTCAGTATTGTATAAAATTCAAGGACTGTGTAGCGATTCACCAGAGGATGTGTTCGCTGAAGCAACGGGGTTACCAGCCGACCTTGAAAGGATCTGGGTTGCTGTCGCTGTCTGTTGGAAAATTTCTTCAAGACGATGTGTCGAGAGTCAGAAAATTTTACTGAATTCCTCGAAAAAAGAATCGTCAGAAGAAGTGAGAATTATTCCATCGATAGAATTCACCTTACTACAGAGCGGTAGATAGTCGAGCAACTAGTATTAAAACTATTTAAACGCAATCTTTACAATATTGCTGCTGTAGAAGGAAGTTTAAAGAATTCATAAAGAATTGTAAAACTTTTTATTTTTCTACAACATAATATTTGACTTTTTAGTGTGTGTTTTGTTCTATTGTTTGATCGTTTTTCAAATTGTCAAACCAATAATTAAAAAGAGTAAGTATTAATGCATGTTCAATGAATAACGACATTTTCTTTCTTCGTTAGTTAAATTGTATAAATTAACAATCACCTGAAAGTGAAACAACGTCTTGTACATATTTACTCACTGTCCAAGCGACAATTTTTAGTGTGCATGACATACCGATATATCACGTTAAAATAAATTAACATTTATTTTGAGATAATATATAGGAAATATGCATTATTAAAATATCACGAGAATAGATGATAGCAACGAGACCGTGAATAAACAATGTGCTGAATTTAAATGCATTGAAGAGCTTTCGATGCCATGGAAATTGGGATTAAGCAAAGAAGCAACACGGATCAAAATGTCAGCTACACCAAAATATAAATGAACGTATGGATTGGCCAGTGAGAGAAGGACGACAAAATGTTTTGAGTGAAGGGAGTTTAATACGAAGTCTTCAGAGGGAGCGAATCATGCAGGAAGATTTCTATTCTGCTCGAAACGCGCTTCTGAAACTGTTCGTGATATTTTCATGGGTTAATATTGAAGTATAAATTGGAACTTTGTCGGGAGTGGTGAATCGTTCGGGACTATGTCATAGGACGTAATCGGGACTGGTAATTTTGACAGTTTGAAGAAACAGCTTGGATAGGGAAGAGATTTTGTTGGAACTTTGGACTACGGCAAGATCGCAAGATATTCTGACTGAGAAGTCTACGAGGGATAGTCAACGAAGAAAGATAAGCAACTGCGTAAAATTAATTGAAAGAGATCATGACTAAAGGCCTAACTTAAATTCATTAAATTGTATGATAAAAAGTAAAATAAACTTTGTTAAATTTGTTCAGAAAGAAAGTGATTTTTCATTAATCAATCCGAACAGAAATGAACTAGGAAATAGAATCAGTCTTTATTTCAGATCCCTCAGCTGCGCTGTATAGTCGAGGATCCTATAATCCTTTATAGAAAAAATAAGGATTATACTATATCGTGACCCATTTGATCTAGCAAAGCCGTGGATTTTGTGATCTTAGCAGATAGTAGATGTAGAGAGAGAGAGTAAGCTCTTGGTATATCTCAAATGGCGCCTCAACGTAGATGTGTACAATTTGTTATAATTTATAACAATTGCGACACGGATAAAATATTAGTCTATAAATTTTAATATAGTGATCCAAAGGAATCTGTTCTATGGATTGACATTTGAAAATTAATTTGTTAGTTATGGGCAGCGCCAAGACCATTTCATTGGTGTGATTTAAAATAATTTAACAGAGAGATTTTAATTTGTATTAGAATTCAAAATGGATACTAGAGCAAAAAAATTGCGTATGGAGAATGTTAATGTAGATGATATGGTCTGCTAATACTAACCTCATGAGGGAGAAATTATGCAGAAATTATTGAGAGATTGAACCACAAGAAAAGGAAAATAATGGCTGCACCGTTACAGAAAATATGGACCCCAATAATTTAATTCTAAGATAAGAAACATAACGCAAATCCTGAGCATAATAATACTAAACTAGATGAATCACTAGATATTAGAATAAATAAATTAGAGGACTACTCAGACATGAATATTGAATTGGAAAATAACGCTAATTAAGGAATGACATCGGAAATGTCATTAGAATTGGTAAGAATGCCACAGAAATACACAAGGAAATAGTGCAATTATATGGATACATCGGCTGAAGTTCAACACATTCGCCAAAAGTTGAGTCTTTTAATAATCGTCGACCAATGGTAGGGAATTAAAAGAATCTGGCAACAAATTAATCTAAAGTTAATCATTCAGGAAAATATTGCGACATTAGACATTTATATGACTAACAATGCGAAAAGTTGACAATCGTCGAATCGCGTAAATAAATTAAATGCAATGTCGTCAAACATGGCGAAAAACAATTGAAAACATAGAATCGAAAGTTTAGTTAATTCGGGATTGTAAATTAGAAAAACGAATACCGGAGGGACTTAGAAACATTAAAATGGTGCAAGAATTTGAATTCGGGAAATATATGTCGGACATTACGGGACAAGATTGAACAGTTAGAAAATGAATCTGCGATGCCTTCAGGGAAATATACCCAATGCATGCATCGGTGCTTATAATACCAAGTCACCTAAAATTTAACGTAGCTGATAATGAGGGCGGATACATATGAGTTGACTAGCATTGAAGCATCGGCGGAAGATTTATTAAAGATACGGATGAAATTCGGGCGGAGAATAGCAGATTGTTATGAATTTTGAAGGGGAGATTTCTGAATATACCTGTAGATATTTAATTGACACAGGTGCTAATGTTTGTGCAGTGTCGGAAAATTGTATGAGCGGTTAAAGAAAAAGGGAAATAAAATGGATGAGTCACCTACCAGGAATTTGGAGAATTGATACTAATGGGAAGGTGCATCGAAACGGTAGTCAGCAATCGGTGGAAGTGGAAGTTCATGATCACACCAGTTTCCGCAATTGCAGTGAAGAATTTTGATTCGTCCAATTATTTTGGGATTGATGGTCTAAATGTGTGAGCGCTGAAGGTCGACATAGGTAACAGGAGTGTATTGTTACGGAGGGGTGACAAAGGCAACAACATTGTTTAGGATCAAAGATCAGAGGTTAAGATATGTATTTGCGATATTGGTGGAAACAAATTGAAGAGACTAGACCATCCACACGGCAGAGGGCGCGGTCGACGAAAAACGGAATAGATGCTAGTGAAGCTGCTTGAAATGTTAGTCAATGAATATAGAGATATTTCTGAAGTTCAAGTGAGCTGTAAAGGTGGATATCAATTTAAAAATTGATTGATGGATGAGGAATCTTTAATTCAAATCCATATCCGATCCCCATGTATATAAAAGCGTATGTAAACAAATAAACACGATGCTTGAGGATGGTAGAATAAAAATCGATGACACCGTATGTGTTTTTCCGTATGATAGTTGTAAGAAAGACAATAAGACTTGATTTTGTGTTATATTAGGGGTCCACACATAGCAAGCACGACTGCTCGTCAAGTGGAAAATCGCCGAAATTAGATGAAATGATGTGGAAAATAAAAGAGCTCGAATATTCACGATTGGATTTTATCGTCGTACAGGCAAATCGATCACACCCAGATGATGTGGAGATACGCGAATTATTTATGATAATTTGATGGAGGCAGCAGCCAAAAGAAAAACTAAAATAAACAATGCTTGAGGCGAGATAAGGGAGGGTGATGAAGTGTTAATTAGTACCTCATGTCGCCGTGATAAGAAGTCATTTTAAATTTTCCTGCTGTATAAAGGACCGCATCGTTCAGCATACAAGAATGCCGCGATTTTGAATGATGAAATGACGGAAAATGGGAACATATAATCACAGGAACATGAAGCCGTATATGAGGGGACGAATATGATTAATATAATTGGTCATAACAGATTTGAAATATTGTAATATTAGGTATAATAGTTTTTCTTTGTTATTGCTTTATTATTATGTGTATTTTGTCAGTTTGTAGGAGTTTAATTTAATGTATGTGTACTCAATGAAGTTAATAGGGAGCAATACAGCAGATATTATATTAGAAATACCTGATGAAATGGTTATTGCTGGCACATTCCGAGCGAAATGTAAATAGTTTGGCAGCAGCAAGAAACAAGACCTGTGCAGTGCAAAGTGTAAAGTGTTAATGTCGTTTAGTGTGAAGTAAAGCAAAGAAGAAAGAACTAATTTAGTCTTGTCACTAAAGGCTAGCAAACCAAATGACGCTTGGAGAGGAAGCTGTGAGCATACCGATATAAGCCACATAAAATAAATTAACATTTATTTGGAGACACATAGGAACATGCATTACGAAATATCACGAGAGCTAGAGCATAGCAACGACTATTAAACAATGTAGTTTTTGTTTTTTCTAAATGATTAAGAGTTTTCTGGATGCCGAGTAGAAAATTTGGGATTACTGGGGAAGTTAAATATCGATCAAAATGTCAGCTACACCAAATATAACGAACGTAAGGATTGGCTGGGGTGAGAGTAGTTGACGGTCAAATGTTTTGAAAAAAATGAAGGAGTTTAATACGAAGTCTTCGAGGGATGAATCATGCAGAAGATTTATCTTGCTCTGAAACGCGCTTCTGAACTGTTCGTGTAGATATTTTCATGTGGAAGCAATATTGAAGTATAAATTGGAACTTTGTCGGGAGTGGTAATCTCAAGTCTTTAGGACTATGTCATAGACGTAACTGGACTGTAATTTTGATAGTTTGAGAACAGCTTGATAGGGAAGTTAAGAGGATTTTGTTGAACTTTGGACTTACGGCAAGATCGCAAGATATTTCGACTGAGAAGTCTAACAGGGCCATCAACGAAAGAAAAGATAAGTTAACCGTGGTGTAAAATTGTAAAATTGAAAGAGATCATGATCAAAAGGCCTAACTTAAATTCATATATATTAAATTGTTTGACAAAAAGCAAAAATAAACTTGTTAAATCTTGTTCTATAGAAAGAGTGATTTTCATTTAATCAATCCGAACAGAAATGAATTTAGGAATAGAATCATCTCTATTTCAGATTCCCAGCTGCGCTGTATAAGGGGTCGAGTGATCCTATAATCCTTGCAGAGGTAATAAGGATATAAATTATATCGTGATCATTGACCAGCAAGCCGGACGCTAAGATCTTTAGCAGATATAGATGTAGAGAGAGAGAGGAAAATTTTGGTATATCTCAGTATGTAAAGGTTTTTTGGTATGTGATTCTTTTTCAGTATTTTGTGTTCCCAGGTATTATTGTCTTGTGTACAGGTATTTTATTGTTTTTTGTGAAGTGAAGAATAATATACTTTATGTAAAGTGTTTATAAAGTTAAAACGTAACTGCAGCGGTGTTAGGTAATCACGTAATTGCTGAAGGGTAGAGCAAGAGCAGAATGCTTGTAATGCAAATGTGTAAAATTTAGGATAAAATTGTATTCAATTATTTAATAGAATATACCTACAACTCTGTTCATAGACAAAAATATTAACTTGCCTGTGTTTCTTTATTACAAAAGTTGGTTAAAAGACGAACCTACTCCTGTAAAGGCTATATGGTAAAACGGCTCCTAGTCTTTGGTGTTATTACGCTACACAAGTCACAGGTCAAGTAATACTACTAGGTTACTTAAGTGACCCGCTGTAGGTTTTTTAGACAATAGTGAAGAGGTAGAGTAATATATGATGAATCATTAAAATTTTCAAAACATTACGTGACGTTTACGATAAATTATTCAAACTACACTCTATTTGGAGGGAAAATATCTATCTTCAATACGTAGTTGTAGGAAGGTGACGAAAAATTGAACTTCGTAATTCAAAAATCTGGAGTTAACTGTAAAAATAAGACGCGTTTACCTTTCTATGTATTTACTCCATTCTTTGAGGTATTTAAAGAAAAAAAATTACAGTTTTGAGTCAGTTTTGAAACTGTCCGGCACTCCTTTATGTTATACCCCCAAATAAAAGTGTTTTTAAATTTCAAAGCTTCAATTAGAAGCAGATACTAGTGTTTCTAATTTGTAAGAGATCATCCAAAATGATGCTAGTAGTGTTCACATGACGGACAGAGACAGAAACACACATACAAACAGACAGGCAGGGACTGGATGAACGGGACCTTTGAAATTAATAGTGTTGAATAGAACAGACTTGGTAGTAAGTTTTCTAATTCCTCGTTAGTGAACTGGCTATACGTTCTGTCTTTAAATCCTCTTTGCCAACTACTATTTATAATCCTCTAAAGTATTTTCTTCAAAATTTATCATCTTTGGGCTTTCCTAATATATTTCATATGCAAACTGAAATATTACTTAGGAATATTTTAGGAATATACTCTTAGGAAAGTAAAACTTCATCTAAAATAGTAGTTTTCATTCATATAAATTTAGAATCTCCTTAAGAAAAATGGCGTTATGTTAATAATGTAAATGCGAAATTTGAAGTTCTTTTTCACTGGTATCCATCGAGTTTTCCAAAAACTTCAAGTTTTTGAAGCAATAGTATTTATGAATGCAATAATGTATACAAACCGATGGAAATGTATATATTAACGGCGTGAGAGATATTTCAAAGAAGTTAAATTTGTGTAAGTTTTGAGAAAATAAATGATATCACAAAATAAACTTTAAGTCATATTAAAAACTGCAATAAGAACTATCCGTTGGAAGAATGAATCAATAAGAACTATCCGCTAAGAGCTGAAAAAACTTTGAGCTATTTTTTAAAAATCGTACTAAAGTTTCTAAAATGGGAATATTTAGTCATTTCCTTCAGAAACTGTTGAGTAGTATTACTGAAAGATGCGTAATTTGTAATATAATAATGTGAAGAAACACTCTAATGCAAATATTACTGACGAGAGACAACTCCAAACAATTTACACTTAAATTTCTGAAAAACAAAGAATAGTAATATGGTGTTGCTTCTCTGACCCAAACATGAGTATAAAGAACATAATATATGACGAAAATATAATGTATTTGTTCTGTACAGACCTCATTGCATCACGGTGAAAGCAAAACGACTTAATAAAGTCTCATGAAAAGAACAGATGAGTTAACTATTAGATACTTGTAGATAAAGAAGTAGTTTGTTACAAAAATAATCATACAGGAATTATTATGGATAATAAGGAACATGTAATTCGAAGAAGAACTCGAGGACCTCCAGGTAGAAGACAGCAACCTGTCTCTCCAGGGGCACTCCTGTCTCGGTGACAACGGTGCGTGATGTCGTTGCCACGCAGTGCCAAAAACAGTCGGTATAATACGCTGGTGGCGTTTGGAGAGTAAAGTGTTGGAAACAGCAGGTCTACTCGCGCCGACGTCGGCACACGAAGGTCCGCTCCTCCTTCCGGTAGAACGGAGTCATATAACAGTTCTTCGTTTGGCGGGCCCCAGGCCAGTCGTAGCCTGGGGCGGGGTCAGGTGTGGGCGCGGGCGAGGTCGAAGACTTCCGGGGCCTGGCGCTGAGCGATGGTTAGCATCGCCGTGATGTCGCCAGGCTCGCACTGATGGTCCCACTGATATCCAGCAGCCATCGCGACCTCCAGCGGCTGCTCCAGGTTGCCTTCACGGTGCAGCCCGTATGTCGGTGAGTAAGACATCGACGCGCGAGCCTGCGGGCAGCAGGCTTGGATGCTAGAGCCAGACGTTGCCAATAAAACCCAGTCAGCAGCGATAGAAGCAACTGGAGAATCAATGCCACCGGCGTTGCGGCAATATCGCCTGGAAGATTCGATATAAGATATACGAGGCAGAGGCCACTCAACATCGGTACTGGCGAAACAGGTTACATTTCACAACACAACAGAAACACCTCCGGGTATCTGGTTCAAAGAACACAACTGTTTGAGTGATATTACCTCGCATGATAGCACACTGGGAGTGTATTAAATAAAAATAAGCAGAATAAACATTAGTACTTTGTTTCCTTTTTGTACATCATCAGCAGGTAAATATAAAGAGAAATAGCAGCTATCATGATGTAAGGTTACACAGTGTTTGCTGCCATTTTCAGATATGTTTAGAATGCTTTCGCATCGTAAACATGGATCCATAATTTTTACATGAGGTCACTGGAAAACTTTGAGACATTACTTATCATATCTGAATCTAATGAATTTTTAAATGTTGTTACAGGTAAAGTGCTTTTTAAATAAATATTTCCATAGATTAGTTTATTAATTGATTTCTGTGTCACATACCCCAGCCTATCTAAGGAGCAATGATACGTTTGGCAGGAATGATACTTGATGCTATTTCATCTGGTGGTCTGTGTCTATATCAATTAGCTAAAAAGGTTGAAGAAAGTAATAGAGAAAGTAGCAGACATAAGACCATCTGATGCTTAGAGAATATGCTAAAGATTTAAAATGATTGTGTATTAAATAAGAAACTAGACAGTGAGTGAGTATGAAAGATACAAATAGATAAGAATCATCTAAACACAGATCTCAATTACTACTGAGCTAACTATACATCATGAATGATCCCATGCTTTAAAAATAAATATAGTCTGAAAGATACCTAATGACGCAAATAGTATTATTCCACCAATTTAGAAATAAAAAAGGACATCATTAATGAGCAGAAAAATTATCTCTAAGAATGATTTTTTAGTGAGGCATAATGCTTGGCTATGTACACATTTGAGTCATATATTTGTGTTACGAGGTACAGCAACAGGTCTGATTTTGCTTTACACAAAACATCTTGAAAGATTTTGTCATTTTGGGTAATAAACTGATAAATCACCAGACTATTGGTTAAATTGATATAACTGCACAGATTAGTCTTAATAGAACACTATTATAATTACGTATCAAAGTATCAACTGTTAAAATATTAAAACAATATTCACTGAGTCCACCCAAAAAACATATGAGCAGTTTCAATAAGAATTTGCATAAGCAGAGGCTTTTGCATGGTCTGGCATTTACGACCACAGACTTTTGCCAGCTTCACTATCCAATAGTAACATTTACCCATCATTTACAGATATTATTCCCACTTTGCAATCATATATCTTAATCAACTTGATATTGCTTATTGTGCTACAGCTTTGTTTTAGTAGCAAAAGAAAAGGTCTAATAATTTAAACAGTTCTGTTATTTATCAAATAAACCAGCTCATTACAGCATATAAACAACAGAGCTTATGTGCTGTCAACCGTCTCGTCATATATAATTGTGTGTTCACAGCATCGCGCAGATATTAAATGTGATTACTTTCTTAGACAGAATAATTGGGCTGCCTATCATTATTATATCCAATGGCGCGCCTGATAATTATTTTGTCGCAGTATTATGAGCTGTAAGTAATTCAGCAGTTTTTACAATGATATGACATCCATATATATTGAAACGCATCGCGTTTCTTAAACAGAGGTGCTGTGGCTGACCCAGTTAAATTACTTTGAGTAGCGTATTGCTTCTGACTGATTCTGCCTGAACGAGCCAGGCAATGCGAGCGAGAAGAGAAAGGAATCAAAAGGAGAAACGGGCAGTGAGAGGAAGAAACTCGAGAGAGATGAACGGGTGCGTGCACTGGTGAATAGTAGTTGAAATTAAGGAATCCGGAGAGATGGGATGTGCTGATGGAAAAGCAGAATCGAGTGGAGGTGAGAATGGAGAACAATCTATAAAATCTAATTAGGAATTGGTATTGAAGACTGGGAGAATGCCGAAGATCAACTGGGAGACGAGTTAAATGTCGGTGGCGTAACTGCAGCGAAACATCCGGCGAGGGCCGTGAGTATTATTGTGAGTAGCTCGTCCACGAGGTCATTATGCGGATGGTGTGGATGAGAGCAGAATGCCATCAATAATGCCCGGCGGAACGAGGACGTGTGGATAACGGCTGAAGGCATGTGGTGACCCGAGCAGAACAAATGAACCTATGCCACCCATGCCTCGGGAAGCGACTGCGACCGAGAACAGCCGAGCGACGCCGAGCCCCGCCGAACAGTCCCGCCGAGGTTCCTGCATAAAGAAACACTCCAAAAGTCAGGCTTTATGTGCTGATAGCCTGTTTCAGAAATGGTGAAGAAAGATAGCAGTGATTCATTAGTACTTAAGGTTGAAAAGTGAAGACGATACAATAAAAGTTGGAAATAAATTATTTTATGTTCTTTCTATTATACTGTATTTCCAATGGCATAGTAGTTACCGCCTATCTGGCGAAAAAGAATACCTCACCATCTTATCTTTAAAATCACTGTTGTATTGACTGAAAAATCAGGGTCCATCACAATATGTTGGAGAGATCATCGTAGTTCATATAATCGGTATTTACTACCAAGAGTTTTAATACAAAATCTTTTGATAGGCTTTGGTTTTTAATCAATAGATCTCAGTGGAGCGGGAAATTCCTCTGCTTCTACCATAAAGACCTTGCTATTCGCAGCCATTTTGTAGACCCTTATGATCAACGTCCTGTGAACTCAATGCTTTGCCTGAGTCGGTATGTGAACACAGGACTGGATTTGAGAACACCAGTCTACATCGTACCCCAGCTTCTGTACATCACCTGCTGTAATTTACCTTTATAGAATCCACAGCAATTGGGTTAGTAGGCAGGTACTGAAATTGGATATTTTCAAGATTGTCATAAGCCACATTTAGAAATCATAAAACATAAATTTGGAATTGGCAATACAACAATTGAACCATGGGTACCCTACAAAAGAAATAATTATAATTTAATAAAGCGCAAAGCGTTAGATCGTTGATACAAGAGGTATGACTGATATAACTGAGTGTAAGCATGATATGCTATAAATAATTGTTAAATATGATTGCCAACAGTTTCATTATTCGCTTCCAGGTCGAAAACCCATGATTGAATTCACGGCAGCAGCCAGCCTTCGTAGGCTGAGGGGCGCGCGTCGACTGGTCCAAAGAGCGACGCAGGGCGCTGACGGCGCCGAAGCTCGCTGAATATAAGACGAGGCCACACGCCCGATATAAGAAGCGCGGCGTGCAGTGTGGCATGATGCCACATTGACGATCACCAGAGAACATGTGTTCTGTAACTTGCCTGCAAGGAGTCACTAAGTTATACACACATCTGCATGCGTGGTGGAATAGTTCGAGTCCGGATAATTAGTTCAGTGAGAGTTCGTCGGAGCAAACACGTTGAACTGCTGAAATGAAGTGATTGATAATCTTGGTGCTGAGCGCATATGTAATATTATATCAAATGAAGGAATCATGGAAATGTTTCAGAGCTGCATGTTGATGCAGGCCTAAGAATGTCCTCGATTGGACTCTTCATAAGAATGAAAAGGAAGAAGAGCCTAAACTTAATCAGGAGTACAGTTAATCACTAAAGATTTAGAACATTTCCCGTGAGTTCCTACATTATATTGTGTATTCTCCATTACTACATTCATTTATTCCCTCAGCATTATTGACCGAGTACATACACAGCATATTCTTCTCTTTAATTAGAATAATTCTTTTCACAAAACGCCACAGAATCATTTTCAGAATTGGAATATTTATGATATTATATGTTTACTACGTGGCAATTGCTAGTAGAAATTCAATGGATCATAAGAGGATTAATTCGAAGAAATATTTGGCATTTTGAAAGGAATAATGTATAAACATTGTGGTCAAGATTTATTACTTTTTACAAGAAATAAGCACTGATTACGATTTTTATTCATTCTTTATCCGTAACTTTTCCTTTCTATTTATAAAATGTTGTTCAAGTTATCTTTACTTCAATTATTAGTATTATGAAGATAGGAATATATTAGAATATATTGTATCAGCGAATCATTGTATTATGGTTAAAAGAAAACTGTCGGCGTAAACTAAAAATAAGGTGTTCAAGTTCAGAAATTAATAAATATATCAATATATTTTGGTACACACAATCAGCATTGAGATATCGGAAAATAATAAGATAGCACAAAATAGAATTGAGGTCCTTCAGTGTGAAAGAATTGATAGTTCATTTTTCAGGGGCACCCGGCTCTTTGAGACGAACCTGTCTCCTGCTTCAGGCTGCTACCAAACAACGCGCGTCAAAGCCGAAATGCGCCAGATATCAGAGTGATTCTTCTGGGAAGGAGACCAATTTATCTTCACAACCATAAATCTATTCAAAATGAATAATCAAAATAGCGCCTAAAAACTATTGACTTCCATTCACCGACTTCAGCATTAAGTATAAAAGATACACTAATATTTTGATCAAATGGCGTTAATGTAATGGTCGCTTGCATTCTATTCTGTGCCCACTGGTGTAGTATCGCTCACATGTCTAACTTACTTAGAATCAAAGTTTTACACCTTTGATACAATCATATGCTAATTTTATGTGATATTATAATATTGTTTAAAAGACTTTCTAATTATCATCAACTACAAACATTTTAAATAAATAAAACTTATTGTAATCTATTATAATTTATATTACAATGTATAAGTCCGGATCTCCACACAAGTAATAATTATTTGTAATTTTCTCTTCAGTTTTGTAATATAATATTTGCATCTTTGCATAATAGGCTAACATTAAGATCCTTATAATTTAGTGCATGTCGTATTTGTACAGGCACTTTAATGTAACCCCAAAACGAGCTTCATCTTCAAGGGTGTATCAGAATTTTTTTTATTTAACCAATATGCAATGTCTACTACAGCAATAATGAGATTCATCATCATCATCACTACTAACACTACTCTACATCTCTTCTTCTTCTTCTCTTTCTTCTTACTATTACATTATTATTATTATAGATTTTTATTTTCTAATAAAAATTCTGTAAGTACATTAAAAGTTACTCAGAAAAATAAACTTTTCGTTATCAACTTTCTCACTTTAAAAGAGATGATAGGAAAAGGTAGATTATATGCGAGAAATCTCGCACGGGTACGCTAGTATGGAAGATATTACACAATACATTGGGTACGTTCGTATAGATACTGAATATAGTAAAAGGAATTGATTTCTATATTTGCATATATAAAGAAAATAAGATGAAATGAAATTGCTAGAGATAATTTTACAGAGAAAAATGGAAACGAATGTAAATGATTCTGTGTCAATTAGTGACCCGTTGTTTCGATTCAAAAAGGCAATTGTATGTGGTGAACTGACAGGCTCCCAGAGCAGAATACAGCAAAGTCTGTGTTCTCCAGTGACATACTGAATTATGAAGAACTGCCTCTCCAGAAATGTTGTTAGGCAATACAGAATTTGCTGAAAGCTAGGTGGTTAGAAGAATTGTCAGAAAATGGCCCAATCAGCTCTCTCAGAATTATTTGTGTTATTATATAATTGTTGTTTCCATTATGTACAAACAGAAGTAATCACAGAAGGAAATTGAATGGACTAATAGGTACTTAAACGAAAACATGTTATATGTGTGTCAAGATATATTATTTTGCATTTCGGTATTGATTTCCCAATCCTTTATATTTGCACCATATAGAATATTTTCTTTCTGTTTTAAAAACTGTTTTAACATCTTTCTAATTAGTAAAGAGGTAATGAAGGAAAAATATATATTTGAATGCATTGGTTGGTCTGTACGGATAGATAGATTCGTAAACGGTACATTAACAAACGTTTTAATACTCCTGTAATGATTGGTTCTAAATGTATGATAAGTTAAACCGAAATTATTTCTACTTGAAATTTGAGAAAAACAATAGCTGAAAATAAAATTCATAGAGGCACTTTACAGATAAAAAAATATTTTTTGTTACACTCATAATCATACAGTGATCTATCGGTGACAATGAGAAGGCAATTGTCCGATGTAGAACTCAAGGGATCTTCCAGGGGGAAGACTGCAAATCCTGTGTCCTCCAGGGGCACCCCGTCCTCGGTGACGAACTTGCCCTCCTGCTTGATGTCGTTGCCGCTGGTCCAAAAAGCATCAATATTATGGGCGCCGGTGGCGTTTGGAGAGAAGTGCTGGAACAGCAGCTCCACCTCGCGCCGGGACGTCGGCGCCACCAGCTGTCCACCCTCCTTCCGGCACAGTTTGCGAGCATCATACCAGTTCTTCGCCTCGGGCGGCGCGCGGTAGTGCCCCAGGCCGGGCAGCGTCAGGTACCCAGGGGGCGGTGGCAGTGGAGCGGGGGGCGAGGGCGAGGGGGCCAGGAACCCCTCCTCCGGGGGCCCGTTGAGCGAGATGGTTAGCGCCGGGACGTCATCAGCCTGCACCGTCCCCGCACTTCCACATCCAGCAGCCACCCAATCAGCGGCCATTCAGTTGGCCTGACGGCGCGGTGCCCTGTGGCGTTCGTGGAGGTAAGAGCATCGACAGCGCGAGCTCCTTCTGGGACGAACATCTTGGATGTTGGTTTGTGAGACGTTGCCAATAAACCGTCCAGACAGCAGCATAAAGCAACTGGCGACATCCACTGGCCACCGGCAAGCGTTACATTCTGGAAGAGCTTCCAGATATATAGCGGATATACGAGTAGAGGTCACTCCATATCTGTACTGGAAAACATGCCACATTCTATTAATACGTTGTAAAGTTCACCCATATCAAATGTATCTGAAGTCTGCAAAGTGTCAATAAACTATTGAATCACACTACTATCTTATGATGGAATTTTGTTAGCGTCAAAATAAAAAATAACAACCAATATTAGCTACATTTACATCATAAGATCGGCTTATGTGCGAGGTCAAAAACAGAAACAATGATCTTATTCTCTTAGTCGTATTATGATAAAACCACTTTATGCCTTTGTCTGGAGATATTATTTATGTACACTATGGATAAATCTTATTCGGTTTTGTTCTTATACAGAAACAATGAATAAACTTGAAGCCGTTTTAAAAAATTGAAAATAAGTTCTGGGAGGCTTCTGTAGAAATGCTCAAATTTCAATGCTTCAATTATAGAGACACATAATTTTCTTCAATTCCGAAAAAAATCCCATGTGGCTAAATTAGTAGACTCACAAACGGAAGATGGACGGACGTTTGCTACCAATTGTTTGACAAGAACCTACAAAATAGATTCTGGTTATCTACTTTCTGCGTTCCAGAATATTTTTCTGTTAATTTGAAACTGATTTTATGAACTTTTCGTTACCAGATCCCTGACATTGAAATTATTTGGTTTGAAAAATCATGAAGTGCATTTTATAATAAAATACATAAATCTTTCATGTCATAATACTAAATAAATACGTAATTTCATTAATAATGTACCTCTGTATATATCTTTATTATCTGATCGTTAAAGAAACATTGTATTTATTTATTTTGGCTAATTAATCCAGACGATGAAACAACGCTCTCAAATGCTGCGCTGTATGTTATGAAACGTATGGTAACAACAAACACTTGAGATTTCGCATTTATTAATCAGAACATTCAGATTTGACTGTTAATAATTCATATAAAATGCTTGTGCTATCAATACCAAGAGCTTATATCAGCTCATGTGACACCAAAATAGCTCACGGTGATAAAAAGCACGTGTGCCGGAAGGAGATGTCGCGAATTAGTCCAGTCGGTGCGCGCCGGTACGTAAATACTCAAAAGATTGACGCTGTTTGCAGTGAACAAATTATATAGGTAAAACTCACGGTGGGGTTTTTCGATGCTGTCACATAAAGCATGGTGTGTTATAGAAATGTTTCTCAGCACATTCTGTTTAAACGGTGGGCCAGAATCGCCCTTCTCATCTCACTCGCTCACTTTCACTCAATGCTCACTGCAGTGCCTTACTCACGCCTGGAGATACGTCACACCCAGTCACCGCTTGGTGTAATTGTTGCCTGGGAAGTGCTCATTTACCACTCGCTGGTCGCATTAAGGCTGGTTTCACCAACAGCCGAGTAAAGTTAAGAGTAGTTACTTGAGAGTAAGCATTACTCCATGATAGTTACTGTTGAGTAAAATATAAACGTTCCACCACGCTTCTGGATGATTATGTTACTTTAGAGAACATACTTCCCAATTTACTCCGCGAACACGCTAAATGCATAGTTTTTCATATCCAGAAGAGAGCGATTCAAAAGATCTTAAGCGAGAATGATAATAATCATCACCGACCAACAGGGAGGTCTGCTTATTTCCTTTCATTTCAATTTTGGAGTTATTTGTGTCGTCTTGGTGTTAGTCTTGTGTGGTGATTTGAGATAGCGTAGCTTATTTCTTAGTTTTCGTATCTTTATTTCTTAATATTTCTTAGTCTAGTTTCCGAATTTGAAGAGTAAAAATAGTTTTCCTTAAATCGTCTCAGTTTCTGTAGGTGAGTGTCGAAGAAAAGCCTCGAGGAGGTGACTGCTAGTTACGGTGAAGAATACGCCGTTTGCTCTGCTGTCGTGCTCTTAATTCGGGCACGCGAATCGATCTAGGCTCCAGTAAGGTAGCTGGCCACCGATAGCTGGCTGGCGAATACGTCGCGGATTATCACTCAAGACGTTAAACATATATAGTCTTACAGCATGCAAATTATCGTTTAAATCAGTTTGTTCTTCAAAATTGGTATTTATCATTTGGTCAAACGTAACTTAGTGGATCTGATCGTCAGCACTGTGTCAATCCATTCTCCCGATTGCCTTCACCAGAGGATTATATTCCCAATCATCGCCGAATCACCAAATACTGTTCCTCCCAATCGTCAGAGCCAACACAACACGCCGAAGGTTCACGTGCACGTTAAAATATATCCTAGCCTGTTCTCATATTTTTATCGTGCAAAATTACTTCCCGAATCACTCTCGTAAAAGGATTTACACGAGCAAAGTGTTAGTGAAAGACCTGGTAAGTTTCTCCCGCGTAACTTGTTTTACCCAGATAAAATCTTTTACCCTTCGTTTAGTAAATTACCTTAATTTATTACTTTGAAAATATAGACCAAGATGATATAACATCTACACAAATATTAATTAACAACATTATAATTAAAATCAAAATATTAATGGTCTTCATTCTTTAGTAAATTACTGAAGCATGAATTATTGATGAGCAAGATTGTAAATTTGAATTTTGCAGGAATGAAAATGCTACAAAAAGACGTTTTTGGAAAGATGATATTATAACATCACTGCCATACAAAGCCAAGAACCAAAGATTTACAAAGGACTCTATACAGAAAATTTCACGTCATTCAAATGATATTAATTTAATAGCATACAACCTCATTCTAAAAAAAGATTCTGGACATTAGTTGCAAATGGTTTAAAAGTACAGTTTATTCAGAGAAATTTGATACCAATGTGGAACCACTCTATTGGGTATTTGAAAATCCAAATTACAAAAATGCTGCGTAATTATGAGATAGTGGGAATTAATTAAAATTTTTCTTATACCAATCACAGATGCTGAAATGCCGTAACAATTGTATTCACCTATGGTGTACCATCTGCAATTACACATTGTAATTTTTCCGCTGAAAGATTATTGAAGGATACATCATCTTCTGATCTGAAAATCATCATTAAAAATAATTCATCTGTGATAATATGATACATTGCATAATTTAATTGTAATTTAAGAAATATTGTTGATGTAACTTCAATTATCCACTACCCTCTGTGTAGTTCATGGATCATCATCTGTCTACTTCAGAAGTTCAACTGCATAGATGGCCAAAGCCAATATATTTTAGATCTTAATATAATCGTAAATTTGCTGGTTGCAACCGGTTGCATAATGATACCACACGATGATTTACTTATGATATGTGCTCTGACCAATCACAGAGAAATATACAAAGAAAGACATTCTTATTAATCGTTAGAATTGCTCCTGGTAACTGTTTTGTTGGATTGTGTAAGCATAAAATGGCATTTGATATTATATGGTCATTATTAGTTTTATTTATTGTATTACTGTGTAATTTTATGGAACATATTTAAAATAATTGTATTGTAATTTCACTTGATCCTATTTGATTCAGTGCAGTATATAGTGGTAGGGAACATTTGGATTGATGTCAGATCAGAACTCACGTTGTTGTGTTACATGTTACTGTTGCGTATTATCCTTAAAATGGATACCTTTAGTTTGATATATCTATAGTAAAGTCAGAGGAGGAGTTAGTTTCCTTAAATGTCAGAAAAGGAAAATGACCTCAATTATTAAGCGTAATTACTTTCTGAGCTGGACTGTAAAGCTTACTTGCTTCAAGTATGGTAGCTGTCCGTTAGATCCTGATTGAATGTGTTTGTCAACTGCCAAACATTCACGCAACGCGTTACTAGTGTCGCAGAGTTAGTACGGTATAAACCGATGTAATGGTTTTAATGGTACTTGCAAAGTTTACGATAACAAAGTCATCAATATCACTCATGTACATCACTGGTTTCATAATGTATCAGTTGAATCTTTTAATTATATGATCTTACCTATAAGACTGCATCGCATAATTCAATGGGGATTAAATTAAAAATAAAATGTGATAAACGTTTATTTTATGAATTGTCATTAGGTATTGGCATCACAGCGAAATGAATGAGTTTATTATATACTAATGTTTTATAACTGTATAAAAAGCAGTTTTTTAGGTAAGCAAAGCGCTGTAGCCCAATTTTTAGCATTATGTTTATATAAGACAATATTCATTAGAATGGAGCTGAGAATGTAAGGATGAAAACAATTACATTCTTTGATCGTGCTGAGTTGTCTTCATATGAACATGGATTGATTATGCTACTCTCACACAACATGGATTTGATTTGTATGTTTGAATTAAAATATAATAAAAGTCAAAAAGGCTGACTAAAAAATAGGGCATGACTTGTGGGAAAAGTAATTTTATTTTATTCGTAACATTCGGTTTATTTGCATCGATACTTTCTACATGCAAAATACAATGCACCATTTGCCACCAAAATTATAAAGAATGCACAAGTGATAACTACACAACATAAACATATAATAACTATATAACTAACTACAAATACAACTATACAACTATAATAAAGCAAGATTCTCTGCGTATGGTTATTTTGTTATTCATGGAAATTGAATGAAGCAATCCCCTTAGTAATCCCTCTACAACCTAATACATATTTCCCGAATAAAACCATTGCAAACATAAAATTACAGTTTTTCTATATAATTTATTAATATATTTTTATACAATTGTAGGAAGAAATGTCTAAGCCGTGAAACGAAGTATGTAAGGTATGTGTTGTTTCACATATTTGTTGGTTGGCCCAATTTGGTCTCACCCAGATTTAATTTTTACCATATGAAACAACACTTACATTCCATGTTACAGATCCTTCTGGGAAAATTCACAATTTGAAAGGATAAAAATCCTGTCCAATTCGCCAAGTAGCTTAGTGAGAAGATGAACAATAATCTAACGCTGACACTGATACCAGGGACCATTACCTAAAACATGCTGAACGTTCACTAGAAGTTAAAACTAAATACTTTAGCATAAAGTTTACTTGTTGCTTTAAAGCTTATTTAAGTTTATGCTTGGCACCATACAATTTCAGTAAAATTAGAGCAAAATATGTCTGAAATTAAAAAGGGCTCTCATATATTATTATAATAGCTGCAGATTTTCAAAAGTAAATAAAACTAAAACATTTGATCATAGGTTTTTCAGAAACTGTAAGAGTGAGTTGTTGAGTGGTGTCTCAGGATATCTAATTGTTCCATTTATTATGTGTGCTGAAACTGGAATAACTGGTCCTGAGACCATCACACTCTTGAAACTTTCTTCCCACGCACACAGGTTAAAGTATAAAATCTGTCTCAAATAAAATTACTGAAACAGTTTGGAGCGTTTTTAAGAAAAATGGCGTATTTACCACACAAAATGAGAATTTGAAGCTTTCACAGAACTATTGAGTTTTCTAAAACTCATTATGATATTTACACTTACTATAAATGCACATGCTTTTTAAATAAATGAAATGTATATTGAATCAGGTAGATATTTCAAAAAAATTACACTTGTGTAATTAAAAATAAAGTAGATATCAAACAAATTTTGGGTATTTATTTTTTAGAAAGGCAAGTATTGAAATGTGAAAATTTGAGCTCATTTTCACAGAAAACTGTTTGAGTTATCAAGAAACTTTATTTGATATAATTTAAAGTACATGTTCTACAATATTAAATGAAACGCATATAATGTAAATATTACTGACGTAAAGAGATAAGTCAAAAAATTATAATTGGAATTTTTAAAACAAACAAAAGAAGAGAAAATTGCATTTTATGTCACTATAGTGTCGAGCTACACTAATCTACCAAACTTAAAGAAAAAATGACAGCTGATTATGAGAAAATCTTGTTTTCAGCCCTTTAAATTGCAAATATTGTAATGCACTTATCATGCAATGAAAATTCTAAATTTTTCAAAAAAGCCCATATGATCTAACGAAAGAAATATTTATGAATAAACTTCATTTTAATTTTTTCTAAAACTTCATTAAATTATCTTCAATTTTATAGCTGTGTTTAAACAAATAAAAGAGGTCATTTTCGTCAGAACACATATTAGCTTTATTAAGATAGCCGAAGCTTGATGGCTTTGCTGTCATCGTCAGCCCTGCTACTTTCCGCAAAAGCTGGTCAGACTTCGCGACTACAGTTTTGAGAGAAAATTTGAAAATGTTCGAGGGCGTCATGTGAAGTATCCCTGTAAATTTAAAGAATGTTTTTCACATTTAACTAATGGGAGCCTTCAATCTGGTAGTGTACGGATTTTCAATTTGCAAAGAGATCGCATGAATGATTTAGGTGTTGTAGTGTCTGCCAGACGGATGGATAATGATTATGGGATTGTGATATACTGGATATACTGATAGATTGACGTGATGGATAACGACAGACGGACAGACGATGACGGTACAGACGGACAGACGGACAGACGGACAGATTTTAATAGACACATGATCGACAGATTTGAACAGATTGGACGTTTTGCTTTCAACGGTTTTTTCTCGAACCAAGGACCCGCATTAACTGGATCGATCATGCTGGCTGATAGAGGATTTTTTCTGAATTAGCAACTTGATTTATCCAGTTTGTGTCACAATGTATTTTTTCAATAAAATCTGCTGTTTTTCGCGAGACAGCATAACTTTCGCAACATATATTAATTCATACGAGAAAAAGGCAAAACCTAAAAGAAAGAAGCGGAGATGTTGCTGGTCATTAGTCCAGTGGAAGTACTGTTTTTTCTCCGGCGATGCAGTATTCTCCCGCCGGATGGCGACCGCACCGACCTACTGTCGGCTAATGGGTTTTCAACTGTGTCCCTTCCCACCAGCGAGGACCGCCCTGAGCCGGAACGCTCTGTTCACCGGTCTCCTGGAATAAGGTGTGGTAGTGAGTATAAGTAGTGTGTGTAGGAGGAGAGGATAGGGACAAAGAAGAGGAAGGAAAGATCGCGCGGTCCGGGCTCGTTTAAAGTGGTAACACCGGCATTGGCCCAGTTCATCGAGAAACTACTGGAAACAATCAGAGCAGCCGTCGCTAGAATTTCTCCGTACAGCATCGAATCGACGTAGCTGAAAAGTCACAAATGACAACCCAATGTGCCGTCAGACACTAAACCCAGACCTCCTAGTCAGGAGATGCAAGTGACATCAGCTGATGAACTGAGCCACGAATCTTCCCAATGGGGTCAATTAAGGATGTCCTTCTTTCCAAAGGACCATCATTGTTCATAATTTTTCATATTCAAATTCAATCATTGGTATTACATTAAAACTATATATGAAACGTATTCAAACATTTTAGCTTTATTCAGATGAATTACAACATGTAATTAAATTCAATTTGGTTGTAATTAGTAATATACAGTGCAAGCATTCCAAGAAATATTTATAATGAAACAAAAATTACATTAAAATTGAGATTAAGATTTTTTATTTGTTATATAAGTATTCATACAATATTTATACACATTTTCTTCTACTTATGCATCATCCAATTTTGTAGTAAGTCTGTTGTATGAAGGATTTTCTTAAATTACGCATAGGAGCTGGAAGGATATTAAAAATATTAGACTATATTGATAAATCTGCAAGGGCCTCATTGCGCGGAAGGTTGTCACATTTCTTTTTCTTATGAGTATTTACACCAGAAAAGATGGAATATGAAACATAGGTCACTTACAGATAATCAGATACTTTGGTGGAATATTCTACGTCGTATAATGATCTATCGATTCGAATCACGAGGCAAATTGTCTTAGCAGAGCTCGAGGTCTTCCAGGTAGAAGTCTGCATGCCTGTTTTCTCCAGGGCCTCTGTCGTCGGTGCACGAATCCTGTCTTCTCTTCCTGATGTCGTTTCCACAAAGCAAAAATGCGCCTGGCGGCTGGTGGCGGCAAAAGTGAAGTGCTGAAGTAGTAGCTCCACTCGCGCCGGGACGTCGGCGCTCAGCCTCAACCATCCGCGGGCAGGCTGCGCAGCTTCATACCAGTCGCGCCTCGGGCGGCGCGCGGTAGTGTTCCAGCCAGGGCGCGGTGCGTCAGCAGCCCGGGGCAGCAAAGGTGGAGCGAGGGCGCGCGAGGTGGGCCAGGAACCTCTCCGGGGGCCCGTTGAGCGAGATGGTTAGCACCGCCGCGGGGTCGTCGGGCCTGCACCCTGATGTCCACGCGTATCCAGCCACCCGACTCCCCAGCATGCTCAATGTTGGTCGAATGGCGCGGTGCCCTGTGGTACCCGGTGGAGTAAAGACACGATAGCGTTAGCCTTCAGACGCGAAACATCTTGGATGCTGGCTCAGAGGCGTGGACAGCTGCAGCACCATTAATATGGCAGTAGCTTACAGCGACAGACGCTGCCCACTCATCAGTGTGTACTTAGTGTCAAAGTACAGCCGGTTTATAGCGGATTTACAGGGCAGAGGTCACACCATATTTGCACTATCATTGAAAAACAAACAAATTATTTTATGATTACGTCAGAAAAATTCACTGGTTTCTGAGGGTCACAAACCGTCATGAACAGATTGAGTCACAATATCATCGGGAGCATTGCATTAATCCATTATAATCAACCAGCAACATTCAATATTAGAATTGTTCTCTGCAAGATTGATTGAAGCGGTAATGTCAATGAACAATGGATTTTTGTTGATAGTTAGTGCAAAACCCATTAAAAGCTCATTTAATTGAACATTTAATATTTTTCGTTTTCGGACACGTGTAGTTCATTAAATGGAGTTATTAACGTTAAAATTATTGCATGGAGTGACTCGTCAACTAAACTCCAATAGAAAATTATTTTTATCTTTTTTATATGCTTCATTGATTTCTACCTGCTTACATTTAACGATTTTCTTATATTTCTAAACAGCTTCAATTTATTTGGCAACTTGCCAGCTCCTATTTAAATATACGTGTTTATTAAACTATTCATTATAGCCTTGTTTAGTTTCAAAGCACAAATTATTTATTTTAAGGCAGTGACATGCTCTAAAGATACCATATAATTGAATTCTGCCATTGAACCTGTTTGTGGTAAACGGTATCTATTTATCGACTTTAGAAAACCACCATGATTTAATTAATATTTTCTACATATTTCCATTCAGCCCCAGCAGTCATTACTGATATATACAGCTTCCTTCACACCCGCGTACAATATGCAGACACTTGGCGCAGTGCCTGTGAGATGCAAAATAAAGCAAAGGCTAACTCTGTGCTATACTCAACGAGAACAATGCATTATTTACCATTTGACTGGGATAAATGAGTATAAACAACTCAGCCATCCATTAGTACTATGTAGCTTCAAATAATAATTCCCATCTCTACTAGGGTTTTGTCCAGTTTCCTGATCCATTGGAGTAAAATGCCACAGATGGCCCCTTGTTTGCTTCTGGACATAAATGTAACTTCATTTTCTGGGCAATGTCTTCAGAATTCAGTAAACAATTTTTCAAATTATCGTTTCCATTTTGTCATGACAGGAAACACATAGAGCCAAAATGATTATTATCATCCTGAAAAGATCTATTACATGGGAGCTTTGTTTTTTCTCCCTTCAAAATTCAAATTCTACAGAAAATGACTTAGTGTAGGATTCAGAATCTCTGAAATGTACACAATTCACTTTTTCCCATAGCACGCTTCATACTTAGTTTTGAACTGTTTTTTTGACGTAAAATAAATAAATAAATAAATAAATAAATAACAAATAAAATAAATAAATAACAAACAAATAAATAAATAAATAAATAAACAAATAAATAAATAACAACAAATAAATAAATAACAACAAATAAATAAACAAACAAATAAATAAACAAACAAACAAATAAAAAACCACAACAACAAATTAAATAAACAACAAATAAATAAATAAATAAATAAATAAATAAACAAATAACAACAAACAAATGTAACAACAAACTAGTGACTGGCAGGAGCCCTCAAAGCCAAGGCGTCAGTCAGCTGATTTGCAGAGCGGTTGACCTGCTTCTGACGCCATGAAATGTGAGAAGGGTCTGAATGCACGTGCAGAGGTGGACTTTGTATTCCTTCCAAATCTGTAATTGAGAGTAACAAGTTGGTGTACTGCGACAATACCATATTTACCACATTTGAAGACCTAACAATCTCAACGGTTCTCGTAATACACACAACAAATGTTATAGGTGTTTTCAGCATGCAGGCAGTATGACAGAGGCCTGGAAAATGATACAAAAGTTGAAATGCAAAGTCGACAGGGCAGCTAGAGATTCTCACAGATTTTTAATAGCTGATAAGCAATACAGTGATATATACTTTTATTTTTATTTAATAGGTAGTTTATTACAGCCAAATTAGAAACTTGATCCAATGTGGCTAGCCTGAAGGCCTTTGCCATTACAACACCTACACCCACTTCTGCCCCAATCTTCTCGCCTCTGGTATTCACTCCCAAATGGTCTCCATCGCCTCAAAGTCGCGAAACGAGACCATATAGTATTGAGGGAAAACCCCTGGTGAAAACCTGTTGTCAGCCGAGCATATGCTATTTATATTTTAGACTATTTCATTTATTTTGGCGGGCGTCAGGCACTTTCCAGTGTTTACCATCAAAATTGAAACAAATAGCACTATGTAGAAAATCGTCCGCACTAACGCTCTGCCTCCTAACATTTGATTCACTTCCTTCTTTGCCTCCCTAATGTGCTTTATTTTAACTGTTTCCTTTATTTTATTTTTTAATTTAATTATTTTTAATTTTAATTAATTTATTTTTAATTAATTTAATTAATTTATTTTTAATTAATTTATTTATTTTCAACTTATTTTAATTTAATTTTAATTAATTATTTTAATTTAATTTTAATTAATTAGTTTATTTATTTTAAATTAATAAATATATATATATATATATATATATATATATATATAGTATATATATATATATATTATATCATTTGATATATGGCCCAGCGAGGAAGAACCTAGGTAGAAATGCACAAGATAAATCACGGTAAGCTACTGAATGTGGCGCGTTGGTACGTCATCATCCGATGTCAGCCGCGGCTGAAGTCGGACGTAACGAGTGGTCGCCAATGATTTTCGGGGCGATAAGCGTTGAAAATTAAATCCCGATTACCCCGTTAAGAAAAACGAGGGAACAGTCTCCTGAGGGGAGGAAGGGGTTCCCGGTTTCCACAGCTTGTGAGAAAGAGACAGTTTCGGAAGCGACAGCTGAAAAAGGCTGCCGAGAGTTTTGATAGCGATCGCGGCACATTCTGAGAAAACGCCGAATGTAGTCTACTGAGATCGCCGAAGGTCGAGTAGACGATCATTATGTCGCAACTACGCCGCATCGCCAGCGCGGAAGGGGCTGAGGCGGACATCTCAGCAACACAGCCAAAGAAGCAGTTTGTTGGGAACGGAAGATATAGAGGCACGCACGCCCGCATGGAACACTGAGAAGATTGTACTACCATGAGCGAACGGAGGAGTTGGCTGAAGAGCAGCGTAACGGCGAGCGGCGCAGCAGGGCGCAGGTCGAGCGGTCACTGCGGCGAGCAGCTGCCGCGCGCCAGAGCAAGCAGTCGAGCCAGTCACTGCGTTGGGCCGAGGTCCAGCATGCGGTTCGAATCGCCGAAGCGTGAGTGAACAACAAAGATATCTGTGGGATCGCGAGGTCGTAATATTTCCAAAGGTAGATTAAAAGGGATAACTAGGAAGGTTCTTGCCGAACGCATAACATGTAATCAGCTCAATCCAACATAGTGGAACCGTTCAGATTGAAAGAACATTTTAGTTAGATTAGTATGTTTGCATAACACTAAATTGCCCGGGAGTATTGCAATCTAGCGCAAGATATGATTTTTTATATTTAAGGTGGAGATTATTGTTTATTGCACAAGATGGAAAGTAAGAATGTTATCCAGAATTAGATTTATAATTATCAATCCCCTTAACCCCTTACCCCCTCCCCAGCCTCTGCATTCACACAGCCAGCCTCATATAAACACTCAGTCTCACTAGTCACATCCAGAAAAAAAAACATGCACTCACTAACGGGACTGATGCCCAGCTTGACGCGCTCGAAACACGAACAATCAATCAATCAATAACACCGGCACACTTTACCCCCACGGTCTCCACAGAATCACTCAATTTACCCAGCATCACAAAGCTACATCCAGCCTCAGCTTCTTGGGAAAGACTTTAATGGAAACGCGGAACTTTGCTCTTCCCCCCCTCGATTCCATTGCCAGAGACCGGCGGTTTCATCCCACCCACCACCCAGAAACTCGCCCCCTCTCCACTCTGTTTCCTTGCGGTCCTCTTCTCTCATATCGTGCCCTTTGCCGCCGCGTTCCGACCGTGTTTTGTCCTTCCCCGCCCGGTGCTCCTCTCCACGTGCCTTTCTCCCACCAACATAGCGGCAGGCCTGCGAGGCTGCTGCTCTCCCGCCCGTCGCCACAGACCTGGCCTCGCGCCTGGCCTCGCCGCCACGCCCACATCGGCACTCGACAGGAGGCGAAGATGTTGACTTTCGTTCCTTGCAGATAGTCTGACGATGATTATGTCAAAAGTTAAAAAATTGTTCTTTACTCAAATTTAGTAACATTTACAATAATTTTGAACTTACAAATAATTTAGAAGAAATTTCTCAATTCCTGACTAAAAGGTCAGTCATCGATGCGTTTTAGTGATATTGGCCTCTGAGGTAATATTTTCAATGAAGAGGAAAAAATGATATTCCTATATGGTTGAACAAGGTATTAGAATCATTTACCTCCTCGAACAATTTAAACCACCTCGCACTTTACGTTTTTCCCTTAGTCAAGAATCTCACCGGGTTCTCACTAAATTTAACACAGACTAGACTTGAAAATGCAACTCATAACCTTAAAACATCAAATCGGGCGGGTTTCCGAATCCCCGAAAGTTCTATCAAATTTAGTCGCATTAATGTGAAGGTTGTAGGCAAACTTCCTTATTTCAAGTAATCTTGAGAACCATAACCAAAGGGTCGCGTTAGTTTTAAAACGCTCTACAGCTCCTGCTGCAGGTTTCTTCAAAAGTATTTTAACACATTAAATTAAATGCTAGTGGCGTGTATCGGAATTCAACAATTTTTTCAGACTCGACAGCTGCTTTATCGAGCTGTGGTCGCGATTTATCTTGAAATGAAAAATCAAGGGAAAACATCTGATATGGTCATACACACATGGATCGATGTGACTGAGCTTTTATGTTGGTTTTGAATTATTGGACATTCTCTGTGGTGAAAAAATAACCCTTCATGTCTGATTTCTTTTTTCATTTAAACATTAATGATGAAGATTTTAAACCTCCAAATATATAGCAAATTTAACGTTAAAATTATACCTTCGTTTTTTTATGTACTATTAATGATATTTTTATATTAGTTATATTTTGGAAAAAAAAGTTTTCAACACGAGTGCACGTTTCTCACAGTGAAGAATTTAATTTAAACATTATTAATAATGAAAGCTTCTAACCAAGAACATTTACAATCTTTCACATTAACCCTTTAAATTTTGGTCGTCTTGGAACAAGTAAAAACTCAAATCTAAAATTGTTTCTTGAGTTATATTGTTTCCATCCCTCGTGAAACATTTTTAACAGTTTTTTGGCATTAATTAATAAATAAGATTTCATTATTTGATCTAAGTTTATTTTCCCTTTTTAATTCTGCTCATCATGGTTATGCACATTTACATTTTATTGTAGTAAAATTGCAAAAATCTGAATATGTGCTAGTCTTTCTAAAAGGTTGGAACACAAAATTCCTGAAATTTAGTTTTTTTTCGAAGTGTGTAATATAATTCACGAAAGAACGTATATGGCCTAATGTAGGAAAAATGTATTTATTAATAATTAAGTCCGCCAGAGAAAATATATAATCAAATTTGGATAATCAATAGAAATAATAATATTAAAAAGTGATAAAAAGGAAATAATAAAATAATTTATACCTTTTTTGTTAAAAACAACTTCATATAAAATATTTATTTTTCATTGGTACGATCTTACTTACGTCGATTATTTATTCTACTGTATAAAATTGAAGTTGTTTTCAGCGTGTGTCCTGACAAAATTAGTACGAATAGATTCTCACAAATTTGACCGGATACTTTTAAGCGACCACGAGTCAAACAAAACGTATTTGCCAATCAAAATGTTACACAAAACGTACTTCTTTTTAAAAAAAAATATTTGGGTCCACTTGGTCTTTTATGGTACCCAACCTTTATTAAAATCTATTTTTACGCAAAAGTCAGGAAACGCAAGTAATTTGGTATTCAATAGACGATTGTGATAATGAATGCCCGTGCAATGCTAGGTTTCAAGCTAGTTACTAATCAAACATCATTATCGTTGTTTTGAAAAACTAAAAGTCACTATGGATGACTTTTCGAAAATATTGATTGAAAAAGGTGGGAAGGGGAAACTAACGAACGCAAAATGATGTTCAAGAAGAGAATGCAATAGGGCAACTGGAAGTTCCTCGGCTAATCGAAGTCATCCCAATTGCGTCTCTACAGGGGTTCTGTCTGTGCAAGAGACCCGGAGGGGGGAGGGTACGGGCAGAGAAAGAACCTGTCCGAACCGAAAGAGTTACAACCAGGAACTTTTTCCTTCAAGAACGCCTCAGAATTTATCGCCGCCAGTTCCGCTCGCCGGAGCTGTGCTGCACGGCCCCCCGCCTGCCTTTGCACGCTCGTTCGCCATCGCACAAGCGTCGCCGCGGCCACGTCCCTCGTTGCCCACTGCACGGTGGCGTCGCCTCCCATCCTTTCTCAAGGTGCTGCACCATGGATGTCAGCCCAACTCACCCCCTCTCCTGTGCTCCTTCCATACATCCTCACTACCGGCCAGCCATCTCTCCTTATTACTAACACCACCGCATGAATACAACACGAAAACAACGAGAGACAGAGAGAGATGAGAGAGAGAGCAGAGAGAGAGACAGAGAGAGGCAGAGAGAGTGACAGAGAGAGTGACAGAGAGAGTGACAGAAAGAGTGACAGAAAGAGGACAGAGAGAGTGACAGAGAGTTACAGAGAGAGTGACAGAGAGTGACAGAGAGAGTGACAGAGAAAGTGACAGAGAGTGACAGAGAGTGACAGAGAGAGTGACAGAGCGTGACAGGAGAGTGACAGAGAGTGACAGAGAGAGTGACAGAGAAGTGACAGAGAGAACAGAGAGACAGAGAGAGAGAGACGGCGGGCGGCGCGCCCGCGTCCGGGCAGCCGCGTCGCCGCCCCCGCTGCCTCGTCGCCACTCTGCACCCGGGCCTTTCACAGGGGCAACGGTGAACGGGGACGCACCCTGCCGGTGAGCGCGCCTGGAATTTTCGCTCAGTCGCTGGAGCAGAATTCTCTGAAGCCCCAGAATGAACATTCGACGTTTCCGAAAACTAAGAAAATAGCAACGCCCACTACGTTTGAATTAAATTCGCAGAAACCATTTCGCGGAACGCGTAATTTGAAAATGCTGACTTGACAGCCGGCAACTGCAGAAGGGGATTTTGAGGGAGTATGTAGTAGTATTTTGACGAAAATTTGAAAAAACAATTTCAAATTTTGTATCTTGAAATGTTGCTGAATATGCTGTTGTCACCGTTTGGCCGTAACTCAAATTTAAAGCCTTTATAGATGATAAATAGATATTTATTATTCTGCAGGTAGGTATATACAACCTGGTGGCAGAACACTACAATTTACATATTACAAATATTAACTTTAAATTATTTACTTTAAATACTTACTATAATATAAATATTTGTTTTATAATTTAATATTAAATATTAATATGAATTATTAAATAGTAATATAAATATGAATAAAAATAATTTAAATATTTTTTATTTAATAGTAATTATTACAGCCAAATTAGAAACTTGATCCAATGTGCTGGGCCAAGGCCTTAGCCATTACAATACCTACATTTTACCGCGTTCTAACCTTTCGCCTTCTGGTATTCACCCAAATGGTCTCTCCATCGCCTCAAAGCCGCGGAAACGAGACCATAAGGTACGCTGAGGGAAAAACCCTGAAGGGGAAAAACCTGCCGTCAGAAGCCGAGTACAGGCTACTCTATCCGTTTTTAGACTATTTATTTATTTGGCGCGGCGTCAGGCATTCTCCTTCAGTGTTTGGCCTCCACCGCACCTGAAAACAAACAGCACCACAGAAAATCGTCCGCACCAACGCCTCTGCCCTAACATTTCCGATTCCACCTTCGCCCCTAATGTGCTTTATTTTAACCGTTTCCTTTATTTTATTTTAATTTAATTTATTTTTAATTTATTTAACTTATTTTAATTAATTTAATTTTAATTTATTTAACTTATTTTGATTAATTTAATTTTAATTTATTTACCTTATTTTAATTAATTTAATTTTAATTAATTTAATTTAATTTATATAACTTATTTTTAATTTAATTTTAATTTATTTAACTTATTTTAATTATTTTAAGTTAATATATATATATATATTTTTTTATTATTGACTTATTTATCTACTTATACTTAACAATTGCTACAATTTATAACTTTATTATTTTTTTTTTTTTGTACTGTTTATAACCTAACAAACACTAACTAATTATTGTTAGTTTATTGATTTATTACATATTTCTCTCCAGTCTAGCTCTGCTCTACTAACCACTACTTTTTTCCCCTTTAATTTCAGTTTCTCTAGTGGTCCGAACCTTTCCTAGAAATTTTCCCTAATTCTTTCATGAGTTAGGTCTTTTACCCCCTAGAATGTTTTGGGGCGTTACGTTCCTATGTTGGAAGTAGAAATTTTCCCCATTCCCATCCATTTTCCTCTCCAAGTTTCGGTCGCACTGAAAATTTAAAAAGGATATGGATCCAGTCTTCCTATCACCGCAAAGCACACAGATGCCATTACCATTCGGTCCTTTAATCTCGTTGCATCCACCGACCTGAACCAAGCGTATCCCCTCTTGCGTCCTTTTGCGGTGTGTTTACGTAACGTTCGCAACCCCATAACGGACTCGCGTGAATTTGCGCAACTAGCGAACGTTTTTCGGCCGTTGCTGCCAGGATCTCTTGCCTTTTAATATCCGCAAGTCTATCCGAAATTAACCTTCTATGTCACGTGTTCCCCTAACTCCCACCATTTCCGAAAAAACGTCTCCAGACCTGAACTTTCCCAGTAGCAGTTTAATTTTATATGACCAGTAGCGTTGGTTGTTTCCTGTAACTGCCCGAAAACATCTATTTATAAGTGAGTCAGCCTGTTCACCTGCTAATTTAACCCAAAGTTTAATGGGTTTCATTTTAAAATCTTTCCAAATTCCTACACTACGACCTCTTAGGACTCCGGCATTTGCTGCGAATCTAGAGACCCCGAAAATTAATTTGAAATAATCTGTTTCGACCTTTCAGTCGATCTATCTACCCATCCCAAATTTCTGCCCCATAATTCATTGCTGGGAGAACTAGCGATTTAAACATCGTCTCGCACCCTTAAAGGCAATTCGGAACCCTGGCACTCGCAAACATTTCTTTGAGCCAATTCTTCCTTTGTGCGCCGCCACTATGTGGTTACTCCATCCCCATTCATGGAAAATTTTGCCCAAGATATGTAAATGTTTTACCGTCAATCTCCTCCTGAGCGTAAACCATTTCTCCTTGTTACCCCAGATAAATCCATTCTTGAAAACAACTATTTTGGGTTTTTTGAATTTTATTTTTAATCCCCATGTTTCACTATACGTTTCTAGGATATTTAAACTTTTTAAAAAATCATAGTCCCCGAACAAAAACTAAATCATCAGCAATAGTAGCCCGGGGAATGTTCAGGCCCTCAATTTCGGCGCAGATGTATCCGCATCCTGTAACCACGTCAATAAATCTTTTTATAAACAAGATAAACAATAGCGGTGAGAGAGGACAGCCCTGTCTTACTCCTACTGTCGATTTTATTTTTCGCGTTGTACTTCATCACCGCACCTGACACAGAAATTTACGTCTTCGTATATGCTCTGCAACATTTTTAAAACTTTACGTGAGAGCCTAGCTCATTAAGTTTTTGCCATAGCTTTCCTATCGATAGAGTAAAAGCCATTTCGAAATCTACAAAACTGCAATATAAGTGGCCCCCGTTTACGTAAGCCTGCTACAAAGGTTATCTAACACAAAGATATTGTCGGTGTGCAACCTCCCCTAAAGCCTGCTTGCAATTCTGATATTTTACTGTGCTTTTCCCGCCCATTCACTCAGTCGCCGTTGAAGTATTTTACAAAATAGTTTGCTCAGCGCTGGTAAAAGACTAATTCCGATAATTTTGTGGGCAATTCGTATTTCCTTTATTCTTAAAGACTGGTTGGGGATCGCTGTACTCCCGTTTCTGGATGATCCCGAATCAACTATTGCATTAAATAAATTTAGAAACTCTCTGGGTCTATGTGCCACAAATTTCCGAAATAAATTGTGTCGGAATGCCGTCCGCCCGCCTACCTTCTTATTATTCATGGCTAGCTAGCCCTATCACTTCATTCGGTTATCAGTTCGTCTAATTCGGACATCCCGGTCCGTGATAATATCTATCCCGTTTCAATATTCGCTATTTCGAGCGTCCGAAAAGTACTCTCCACGCATCTGATGAATTGCATTACTTACATTTCTTTTATTACGCAGTGATCTTATAACGTCCCCAAAATTTATTTATTATGATTGTTTCTTAAAATTGCCTCTATTCTTGCTGTCTCACTCTCCCGCCACGATTTCTTCGATTTCTTAATTGTGGCCTCGATTGCCTACGTAGTAACAAGTAACTATTTCTCCTTCCCCAGTTCCCCTGTTTCTGAACATTCTTAGGCTACTATTGCTTCACGCCTGCTCACCCGACCTCCTCGCTAAACCATCCTTGGGTCGCCCTTCCTCCTCTCCCCACCTTCGCATTTCCCTCCCTGCGCGAAAAGTCTCCTTCTAAATTCTTTGCTTGCCTTTCCGGTGACCGCTCCCTCCCACCCTACCGAGTTAAGAATAGCCTCTGTAAATTCCCGTCGCTTTTCCTCTTCCAACAAACCGTCGTCTTGCTATTTTGAAATTTGTTGCTCCGCCGTCCACTGCCTGTGGGAGTTCGTAACATTTTCTGCTAAATGAACGCAACAGGCAAATGGGCAGATTCTGCCGTAATTCGTTCCAAAATCTAATAAATTGTTTATTCTTTCATGAGACAACAGAGCATAATCTATTACATACCTCCATTCCCAAATAATAAAAGTTAGTTCCCTTCGTATCCTGTCCATAGGTTAAATTTTAAAATTTCAGTTAAATCTCTCGCATAATTCTAACAATTCCTGACCATCATTATTGATGACCGAGTCTTTGCTTTTCGAATTGCTCTCGCTTCTTGCCGATCGAACTCCCAAAATGCTTCCTGCTCATGGCCAATTCAGCATTCATGTCACCTAAGACTAGTAAATCAGTATTCGGATACCTTGCTTAACGAGTCTAAGAAATTATTGATTCACCAAAAACTTCTGGAGAATAATAACGCGAGCCCTGTGGGTGACGGTTATAAATACAATTGCGAGGTCTGTATTTTTGCATTACTAGTCTAATACAAAGAAAATTGTCGGAGTTTGTTGAATTTCCCTAAATAAATTGCACTAACCTATCCTGAAATATGCACGCAACCCCTCCTCCCTTTCCCCTCTACGTTTTTGTTTTGCATATGGCTGTAAAACCAGACACATTTAAAGTCTCACCCTCCTTCCCCCAAGTTTCTGAGACCGATTATATCAAATGTGTTTATGTACCATGGAAATCTTGATTTCCGAGCTTAGAGCCTAGACCTTTGATGTTCCCAAAATCCTATTCTAAAGCCTATTCCTGCCTGTTGGCGACCTGCTGGGTCCCGACTCACCGCGAGCTTCCTGCTGCCACGTTTGCCGCAGCCATCGCCCTCGTAAGAGGTCCTCGCTCCCGGCTGTCAGCCGCAAGGGGTCCGGGACTCGCCGAGTGCCCGTTGGCTCCGGCGGGAACGTGAACCGACCGCCGACGCGAACGAGACCGCCTCCGCCGCGATGCCCGCGGGGTCAGAGATCGTTCGCGCCGCCCAGCACGGGGGCGCAGCCGCCCAGCGCGGCCGCGGCCGAAGGCGCGGGTGGGGCGGCCGCGAAGAGCGCCGCGCCCGGAAGGGGGTTTTCCCCCCTACTGGGGTTCTGCCCCTCGCCGAGGGTTCACGGTAACCGTCGCCCGCCCTCCCACGCCCGCGGACGGGCCGCCAGCTCAGCCAACACGTAGCTGCGCCCTGCCACGACAAGCTTTCGAAACGAATCGACGCCTGCTTTCCGCTCGCTTTCGCCTCCTGCTGCGGAATTAACGCCACGCGTTTGCCGCACTGCCCCGCTGGGAAATCCTCACGGACGCGCACCCCTCCATTCCGGGAATACTCCCGGGCTGCACCGCCACTCCCCTTCCTGAAAGCGGTGGCCACATCATCGTATTTTCCTCCGCCGCCGCCCGGTCCGGGGCCGCGCTCGATATCCTGGGCTCCAACCTGACTCCCCGTTTCCCGCAAGATCAGGATACACCTCTCAAACCTCAACACCTCTTAAATATTACTATACTTTACTATAAATTATAAAATTTAAATTATTAAAACATATTACATTTTTCCCGAGTATTTAAATTTCAATCTCCATGTCGTGGTGCCGTCAAAGCGCATCTGTATATAAAAACTCTTCAATTCTGAGCTAAAGTTAGATTTCGAGTGGAAAAGTGTGATAAAGTAGTGGAACATTTTAGCAAACAGGCAAAAAGAAGAGAAACATCAAGAGGGAAAGGGGAAAAGGAATACAATTAATCAAAATCGTCGTAGTGGTTGCTGGGGGTCACTGTTTACGTTCAAGGCCCTTGCCGCAAATTATTCAGTGAACAGCAATGCATTTATCCTAAAACTATTTAAGATAACATAATGAAATTTATTCGGCCGCATCCTGCAGCAGGTAGAGCGCAGTAAAACACGCGGGATGTTTCGCGTAGGTGGCGGCGAGCGGCGAGCGGAGCTGGCCGCGGATACGACGCGGTGGTCGCGCCCCTGGCAATGCGCAGAAACGCAGCGTTCCAGCTAAACAGACTGCGACCGCAAACGCGCAACCGCCGTCGTTCCTGCCCCCGCCGCCCGCTCACCAGCGCTGTTTGACCGATACCTGGGCGTTGAACGCGCGTGGGTCCGTCATGTGTTGCCGTGCGGCTCGCGCGGCATCGGCTGCTTCAGGAGACGGCGGCCATGTGGGATCAAAGGCGGGAGGGAGGATGATACCACAGTGCGAACCTCCGAGACTCTATGGAAGGGTGGATTACAATTTTTGAAAGTTTTTTGTGCGTTCGGCTGATAAGACAATATCTTTCCAGTGTATTCCGAATTGCACGGAGTCTAAATCTGATTTTTATTTTTATTTTACATGGAATCATGTGTAAGATTTAGGGACCTCTAAGCGGTAACAGTGGAGCCAACATGTGGAATTAGTCCCATATCGCGTAGATAATATCTGTACTTGAGAGAATGGGTCAACATTGATGGAATGAACGAGAACAGGGCTGGGATCTCGAGAGACAATAGACCTCTGGGAAGAAGATATCGCGGAAGACCGAGGCGACGATGGCACGAATGCTTTTCAATCCAAGGAATGGAACAGGTCTATGGAGAGAAGAAGAAGAAGGACGACGACCTGAAAACGCGCAAAAAAAACCCAAGGTGAAACTCTGTTCTCGGTATATTTATCCACAGAAAATCTGCCTCGATCCTCTAGAGTTAATCTCAAATTCCACGACCAACACAGCAGAGAGTCTACTGCATTTTAAGTTCCTTCAAATATTTCAATTTGAAGACCCAGTTCATGGTCGACGCCAGCCCGTCACTCAGCTCCATTTCTAGAATCTTCTTTTTAGTCTATTGTGTGCCGTTCTAGAAAACATTCAGCATATCCCCCAGGATGTATTATGAAATTTAAATTCAATATTGTTGAGTTGAAGTTTTTGATCCTGATGAATAAATGTTGACAATTTCGATTTTCATTGTAATATAAAATCATAATGGAAATCATCATTGTCAACATTTTTTATCAATGTTAGGCATATACCTCTTTGCTGTCAGATAATTTATCCAGATCTTGAAAGTTGCAGGATATTACGATAAATTGTTATATGGAGGTTTCGACATTTATGCTCTTAAGCTGTTATAAAATTAACATCCAAAAAGTAATCAAGTACATTTCATTTTATCTGAATTTTATCTTGTGTTTCTGCTATATCTAGTTTGGAAAATGATTTCTCTTTGATACACAGACATCAAAAGAAAATTATTAAAAGGACACCTCAAATCTAACAACTTCTTTTACTATTTGTCTTTCGTTACTCCATGGTATCCTGTATTAAGTTTACATTTTATAGACTTTTTTCTGTGACGAAAATCATACATCGAAATGAATCGAAGAAAAATATTTTTCGCTTTCTTGAATTGCGGCAAATAAAGCAATGAACTGAAAAATATCTCAGTACTTTTCCTCAAAGCTCTCTAACAAATGTATAACAATTGGAAAAACCTTAAAATCAAAGAAAGAACGAAAGAGATGAAAGGTTGGAAACGAAAAGAAAAAGACCGCCCTTCAGATTCGAGAGTTCTTCCAAACTAGCGTTCCGTTAATACAGTAGTTTTCTGAATCCGGGCAGATGGCCTTCGGCGGCGACCACTAGTTCCTGCAAACAGAGAGATCCAATATTCTTCGGGACTCGAACACGGCACTCCCATCGCGGCGAGTTATTGCCATCTCGCGCGGGGCGTGGTGGCGCGAAGTGGAGGGGCCCGGGGCGGGGCAGGGAGGGGCGGGGAGGGGCCGGACGGGGCGGGGCGGAGTGGGATGGGGCGGGGCGGGGTGGGATGGGGCGGGGCGGGGCGGAGCGGGGCGGGGAGGGGAGAGGGGCCGGACGGGGCAGGGCCCAGGGCGGGGAGGAGCCGGACAGGGCAGGGCGGGAAGGGGCAGGGCGGGGCATAGAGGGGCAGGGTGGGGTGGGGAGAGCGGGGCCCAGGGCGGGAGAGGGCCCGGACAGGGCCAGGGCAGGGTGGGGCGGGGCGGGGTGGGTGGGGGTGGGGCGGGGCGGGGCGGGGCTAGGCGGGGCGGGGCGGGATGGGGCGGGGCCGGACGGAGAGCGGGCTTCGAAGGCTGTAGCCCCGGGGAAGTGGCGTCGACCAGAGTCTGGAACTCGCGGAATTAAAAATGCGAGCCCCGGGGCCACTGGGGAAGTTTGCCACTCACGTAAGAGAAAATGTGGGAAGCACCCAGAAGTTTGTAGAGGACTTGATAAAATACGGTTCAGATACCAACACTACTGTGTCTGGGAGGATCAGGTCATTTTAACCCGTCGTGTGTGAAAGTGAGCGACTCGGATATAACCATGACTCACTTGCCTGTTGGATAGAAAATTGTTCATTAGGATAACATACTTCTTCAATCAAATTAGCATAAGAATTCCATTTCTGATTAGTGAATATAGACGATCTTATTTCTTCAATCTTATTTAAAGAGACATTAGTATTCCGTAGACGGGGCAAAAGAGTATGATGTGTATATAAAATAGGAGGGAATTGTGTTGCCATTTTTTAGAGTATTATTAAATCATTCACAACATTGTGACCATATTAATTTTATAGAGTTCTGTAGCCAGAATTTGGAATGAATTCTTGCGAAGATGAAGATTACTTATAAGTTCATATCAATCTAGCTCAACCCATTATGGCGTTTCATTGATCTCCTTATTCCGAAAAATATAATCAAAAGTAAGTTTGTTCGAATGAAATTGCTGGCCGAAGAGAAATTTTAAACTTCAGGTTGTTGAAACAAATTTTCGGATTTACTTCGAGTATATCGTTTATTAAATGCAACTCAAAAAATATTTTTCAAAAATTATGTTTGAGTTAATATATCTCTGGGAATAATAAATAGGAAATGCTGCATTATATCACACTGAATCTGCACTTACTTTTAAATTTCATGTATGCAGTAGAAAAATACAAAATGTTTAATCACGACATAAACTGTCAAAATGATTTTCAAGTTGTGACAACATTACTTATAATAGAAATCATTGGCCGGAATTTAGTTCCTTTTGCACAATAAAACATAGATTTACCTTAAACAACAACTTAATGATTGTCCACTTTGTACTGTGGCTTAAACGTCAGGCTAACGCAGAATTGTGGATTCAAAACTATACTAAGTTGGATGTGGGAATGCGAAAAATCGTGAGTGTCTCTGCCGGTGATAATGTTCATGTATAAAATATCCAAAAGATTAAAGTTAAAAGATAAACTCATTACCGGGATCGATGGTTCGGTGCATCAACTGATGTCACTGCAGCGCCTCTGACCGAGGTCCTAGGTTCGAGTCCTGACGGCGGCAGGATTTTCGACACTAGCTTTCCAGCTAGGTCGAATTCAGTCGCTGTCTGGAGGAGAATTCTAGCGGCCGGCTGCTCTGATCGGTAGTTTTCCGTGGTTTCTCAGATCAACACCAGGCGAATGCCCGAGCAGTACCCTATCAAACGGGCCACGGACCGCGCGCGATCTGTCCTTCCTCTTCCTTATCCTATCCTCTCCCCTTACACACACTTACACTAACATGCACTACACTACCACATATTCCGGGAGACCGGTCGGGAGCTTAGAGCTTGTCCCGGCTGGGGCGGTGCCCCGCTGGTGGGAGAGTCCTGGTTAGGGGGAAACCCCACTAGCCGACGGTGGGTCGGCGCCGGATCTCGCCATCCAGCGGGAAGATCACCGCCATCGCCCGAGAAAAACATGCACTACACTAACGGGACTAATGACCAAAGCGATTGCGGCGTGCCCTGTAACACAGAAAAAATCAATAGTATATATTCGCGTGGTGAATATTGCACTTTAGAATGAACCGAATAAGTTTGTATTTCAACAGCTTCCCCTGCATATTTGTAAACCGGTAGTTTCTTGATTAGACCGATCGATCATTCAGCAATTCCAAAAGGTGCGTTTCGTGGTATTAAACAATTTTGTTAGTTTTATTTTGAAAGTTTTTATCTTTTATCTTTACTTCCTGTTGTTTTTATAAAATGATTAAGTAAAAGTAAGTAATTATTCTAAGGAAATATATGTGAATAAAAAATAAATTGAACTGCATATATCGCGTATGGTAATAGGCTAATGTCTCTAATAATATGATGCCTTTTTAGTGAAATGAAAGCAAACAAGTTATTGTCGTTATGCATTATTAGGTAACAGCAAATTACTGTTTTATAAAAGTTAAAATATCTTACTCGGAAAATAGTAACTTCTAGTTATACTAATAACAGAGGACTTTACCATGTTCGTTTGCGAGATTAACATCGCGCCTGACTCACAGTCACATAAAATGTTCAGAAGACATCCACGTCGTGAAACAAATTCCAGCACATGATGCGCCGACCTCAAGTGATTATGACCCTGAAAACCCGTCCCCGAGGAGGGAGGTGTTTTTCCTCAGCTGCAGGTCTTTCCTGCACGATCCCTTGCGGAAGCAGTATCGATAAATTATTCAGCTACCCTGCAGTCATTGGGCAAAAGAGCCATGACGTCAGTGCAGGGAGCGTAGGAATCACGAGAGAGGGGCGTGTCAAATTGAGAGAGGGACCTCGTGAACCGCCTGGAAGGAAAGTATTGATTACGACCCGTCAAATTTTCAACTTTTTGTATAACATTTTGGAAATGTAATATGATATTCAATAAATGTCCTTGTGCTCATCTTTGTAATAAAATATGATTTGACATGTTGAGAACGTTGAACGTGAGAAACGTATCTAGAATATTGCACGATTACAATCACTACCAATCGTTAATTACTCTATAGTTTAATGCTGTTAGGAAGGGGAAAGTATTTGTTTAAATATATTTCAAAACATCTTTATATCTGATCAACTGAAGTAACCTGCCGGTTGTCCGGGTATTTATTGATCACTATCATACCTCAAATGAGAAAATAAATGCATTTAACACTAATTGTAACATCAAAGTAATTTTATTAATTGCCCGCTATCTCGGCATGCCTGACTCCTTCCTGGTCCTGGCCGTTCCACTCCACCCCAAGTCTCCTCGTTTCGCGCCGTTCCACTCACCCGCCCTGCCAAGGCACATCACCCTCGCCCCCCCCCCCCCTGCCATTTCCATCGCGCTCCCTCAACCCGCCCCTCCTCACAACACCTGCGGAACTCTTACGACCAATCCATCCTACGTCGCCCCACACTGAATCCGCGTCCTCACTCCTCCTTAAAATAACAAATAACGCACTGCAATGAAGCGTTATCAATATTATTAGTTTTGGTGGGACAAAAAAACATATCATTAAAATCCAATTAAAATCATTCTCATGGAAGCAAAGGAAGCTCAAAGCATAAAAATGGATTGTGCTGACTAAATAAATTATTAGTAATGGCAAATAAAGGAACAGTTTAGAACAAAACTTATGCACTATGAAACAAAGAGAAAAATTGTCATGAATTAAAGCGCCCCTGGACCAATTTTGACAGTGACAATGGAGTTCATTCTAAAACTGAAATAGTTTCTGTGGTGGGTTCTTTTTCATCAGACAGTAATGGCTGTCTGTCCCACTGTTTCTGCATTGCATCATACAATCAAACAAACGGGAGCGGTAGCTCAGTGCATCAACTGATGCTGTGCCTCTGACCGGGAGGTCCTAGGTTCGAGTCCTGACGGCGGCAGGATTTTCGACACTAGCTTTTCAGCTAGGTCGAATTCAGTCGCTGTCTCGAGGAGAATTCTGGCGGCCGGCTACTCTGATCGGTAGTTTTCCGTGTTTTCTCCGATCAACATCAGGCGAATGCCGGAGCAGTACCCTATCAAACGGGCCACGGACCGCGCGCGATCTGTCTTCTCTTCCTTGTCCTATCCTCTCCCCTTACACACACACACACACACACACATACACTAACATGCACTACACTATCACACATGTCGAGAACTTAAAGCTTGTCCCAGCTAGAACGGTGCCCCGCAGGTGGGAGATACGTGGTTGAGGAAAATCCCGCAAGCCGACGTAGGTCGGCGCCGAATCTCGCCATCCAGCGGGGAAGATCACACGCCATCTCCCGAGAAAAAACATGCACTACACTAACAGGAATAATGACCAGAGCAGTTGACGCGCCCGGAAGCATGAATAAATCAATCAATCAATACAATCAAACGAGGGACAAGTGAATGCACGTCGTACCACGTGGCCGGAAGCGTCCGCTGCAGCCCCAGACGCAACCGTGCAGCCGCCAGACGGAGCCACTGACTCCATCCCCTTTAAGGGGAGGCCCTGCGGGGCAAGGGCAGGGGGGCGAGGTCGGCCTGGGTGGCGATGGGTAATGCCGTTGTCGGTAATGCGCCGGAGGATGTACAAGAAAATGTGGTGATTAGGCAGAGGCTAAAAAATGTTTTGGCTTGCAAGCTAATTGTATTGGTACCGTGGAATGAGTCAAAACATTTTGAAAAGGTTGTAGAATTTGTGAAATTAGGTACACAAGACACGATTACAAACGCCGTTGGTGATTCTTCTGTAGTGCCTGTCCCTTTCATTTTGTTCGCATGCGTTTTCAGAATCTGGCTGCCTTACGTCGTCATTTCGGATCGGCCATGCCGTGCTCGTAGGTGTAACCTGGGGACAGCACTTTCGAACGTTCTTTTCCGATATTGGTCGACGGCTTTTCCGATCTGGAGGTAGTCATTTTGTTTTGACTCTTCCGACAGAATGCGAAAGAAAACAAACGATGTCGTCTCCGATGCCAGGTGCTTGAAATCAGGATTTTCAATCGATCGTCTTGGATTGGATGCGATGTTGCTGTAAGTAGAGAATTTGTGATTGTATATTTTGAGGCAATGATCAGTGTAAAATACATAATAGATTTTATTAAATAAAGCGTGATAAATGTATATTATTGAATGCATTGATACTTTTTGATTTAGAACATTTCTCCGCAATATTATTTAAAAATCATCGTATAAATAACATCAGTTATGAATAACAACCATTCAGAAGAAGTAAGAATAGTAACGGAAAGTTATAGAGGATGATAAAAGTAACGTGATAAAGGAAGATTCAGTTTTAGCTTATTATGTTTGACAGATCCGCAATACTTATTACAATGTAATAAGAAGAATATTACTTAAGCCTTGTTTCAAAATTTAGAAACTCATTACCTAACAGCTAATTCAATCTGTGTTATAATAGGTCTGACATTAAGTGTTCCTATGAGGAATAACAGCTGAATTACAAGTTCGCTTATGCGTAAATTAAGAAACTTTTATTTCTTATTCTATTTGAATCGTGTTTTAATTGAAAAAATATTGTAATCACAAAGAGAAAGAGCAAATAAGTATTCTTGTAGATTATTTTCAATTCGTGACAATAGCTTTCAATGTATACAAGAACATCGGAAACTGGTTACTAAGCGGAAAATCAATGTTTCCAGCGCTCTCAAACGATCACAACCGCCTTTGTCACTCGCCGATACCGCCAACAAATCCCGCTTCTGCTCACATACGTCATCGCTGCAGGTGTCGTTTAACCAAAGCTTCAGCCTCATCGTCCTGCCGGAACCCACCGCCTCGTTACGTAGATCCTTCTGGCGCGCCGTAGCGCCATCCCGATTGGTTGTTACTTCGCCACGCAGCGTACCGGTTAGTATTCATGAAAGCGGGTGTTTGGTGTTCGGCGGGGCGGCGCGGGGCGGGGCGGACCGCGTGCCGGCGGGGGGTGGGTGGGGGGAATTGACCGGAGCGCACGTTTCCGATGTTTTTTCGCCCTGTATATAAATATGTATCCGGTTCGCCGCGGCCGATCGCCCGAGCAAAGCGCGCCGCGCCGCGCCGCGCCTCGCCGCAAGCGCCAGCAAGCGCGCGCGAAAGCTAACTTCCCGGCGGCCTCGCAGACGAGCCGTCGTCGCGCCAGGCCGCCCCGCTCCGCCCCGCCCCGCCACTGAGAGTATTTGAATAGCGGGGAGTTTCGCGGTCAACTTTTCAAACTCGTTGGCGAACGAACTGCTACGTCTCTCTGCCGCAGCAGCCGTTGCCACCCGCCCCCACATGAAACGGGATGGCTGGCGTGGGCGCGCTTGCTGTTGCTGTGGTGGCGGAGGTGACGGTGGAAGCAGAAGCGTGCTAGAAGGAAGCAAGGAAGAATGGAGTTGGAAAAAGGGAAAGGAGAAGATCGGGTAGAGGTGGGATGACAAGGCGAGGTAGAGAAGAAGAGGTGGGACGGAGGTAGGGAACGGAAGAGCAGATTGGGCGGGGGGTTTGAGATGAAAGCTGAGGGAGAAAGCTGGGAGTTTGAGATGAGAGCTGAGTTGGTTGGATGGTGATTCCGGGCTCGTCAACATATTAGTTTATTGGTCCCGTAAGTGTAGTGCATGCTTTTTCCTCAGATGATGGCGGTGATCTTCCCCGCTGCATGGCGAGATCCGCTGCCGATCTACACGTCGGCTGCGAAGTTTCCCCTAGCCAGGACTCTCCCACCGGCGAGGCGCCGCCCCAGCGAGGACAGATCTAAGCTCCCCGACCAGCCTCCCGGAATATGTTAGTGTGTGTGTGTGTGTGTGTGTGTGTGTGTAAAGGGAGAGGATAGGACAAGGAAGAGGAAGAACAGATCGCTCGCGGTCCGTGGTCCGTTTGGTAGGGTAGTGCTCCGGCATCTACCTGGTGTTGATCGGAGAAACCACGGAAAACTACCGATCAGAGCAGCCGTCCGCTAAAATTCTCCTTCATCCAGCGACTGAGTTCGACCCCGCCGAGAAGCTAGTGTGGAAAATCGTGCCGCCGTCAGGATTCGAACCTAGGAGCTCCCGGTCAGAGGCGGCAGTGACATCAGTGAGCCAGTCTGGAGAAATTACAATTGCAAGGAACACGACACGTAGGAGGATGTGGGGTAATGGATGATGGAGCAGAAAGTTGAGTTGGCGTTGGGTTAGGGTCAGGATGAAGTGAGGAGTGACACAGATAAAACGACCCGTGAGGCGGGCGAATGACGAAGCGAGGCTGGAGGCGGAAAGGAGGGCGAGGGGCGGCGCTGCAGAGGCGGGGCGGTGGCACGGACCGCCACTCAACTTGGCGCCCGATAGGTCAGCCGGCTGGATTTATTTGCGGAACGCTCAAATATAAATGGGCTTTGCAGGGATTAAAAGGCGCGGAGCACGCGCGCGCCCCCAGCTGGCGCGCGGTCGCACCGCCCATCCCCGCCCCGCTGGCAAGCCAGCGCCAGCCCGCCATATCTGCAGGTCCTTCGCGCTAGCCACCAAATGGTGCGCACGAATTCAATATCAAAAGTACCGTGCAGGCAGCATAAGATTCGTAGTGTAATATGTATGTATGTAATAATATTTAAATGTAAAATGATCACACCAAATGAAACCATTTTAATATATTTTAATAAAACAGTAAATCCTAAAGCAATTATTCGGAAACACTTTTTCTCAGGTCAGTGGTATTTAAAGTACCCAAATGGTCGCTCTTAAAGATATTTTCAATTTTCAAAGAAGAGCAAAATAGCAAAGGCAGACGTCGCCATGAAATAGTAAGTTATATTCTCTCGTATAATTCCAGTTGATCAATATTTTTATGTAATTACGATCTATTCTACTTGGATTTATTAAAATCACGTTTCCTTTTTTCACCATCATGCTTTCTGTGATGAAATATTTCGCAAATTCCTTTATAAATCATTGTTTTGGTCTCTTTGTTATATCATATGTCATTACCTGAAATTAAAAGTCACTCACTTTTTCAGAATTTTCTATTTTTGCCAAATAAACGCTTTATCCATTTGTAGATAAATTCAGCGTTTCAAAAGAAATTAGTGTACACAAATGTTCTAATGTTATTTATAATGTGCGCCAAAATGTTCTAATGTTACTTATAACATGGTTTCTGGTGTGTTGTTTGGGTTTGATTGAACACAGATTAACACAGAAACATGCACATTTACAACATACAGGCTTGTAATATAATAATATGTTTCATTATTATTATTATTCCTCTAATTCACGACTAAAAAGATGTTATGAGTCGGTTTATTATAAAGTCTACTCGGTGTGCAACCAGCTTTCTAAGGAGCAGATCTAAGGAACTCAGTTGCCTCGTACTTTGCGCAAAATGTAGGCTGTTCCAAATAAAGCAATGTCTTGTACTTCCCAGTCTTTTGAATGACCTGGGAGTAGCCAAGTTCTTACACAAATTTTGCGGAACAAATTCCAGAGCTCAATAACTATCGGGACGACCTGTGCTTTTACGCCCCACATTCGGCTGATCTCGATTTCCAAACTCTTGTATTTATTACGTTTCTCTGACCTCTTGGTTACCACGTTTTGATCGCAAAGCACAGCAACATCTACATGCAGACACAATTTTTTCTTCAAATCCCGGATAACAATATCCGATTTGTTAGCGGTTATCGTGCGATCTGTTTGAATTTGTTGGTCGTACAATATTGTACGCACTCACCGGTTTTGGTGAATTCGTACCTCCCGTGGCGTATGTGTTTGGAACTACGAGGGGGTTACAGATCTGTCAGTGGAGGTAACTACATGTCGTGCCTTTCAAGTATTCAGTCTTTGCTAGAATTGGACAAACTGAGACATGATCAATGATTTCTACTTGTTCCTGGCAAATGCGGCATTTATCATCTTGGGAAATTTAAGTCCCTTTATCATAATGTCGTGTTCTCAACGCCTGATCTTGGGCAGCTATTAGAAACTGCTTCCGATTCTGGCTTAATTTTTCTCCTTAAGCTACATAAATGGTAGGTATTTGTTGGTTTGCGTCTTTTCCATTCTTTTAGATACTGTTCATGGAGTGTCTCTTCACGATTTCTTTAACATTTTTGTCTCATATTTCATGTTAAGTAGCATCAGAAGTTCAGTGACTGTGTTATTCTGCGTGTCTTGCATAGTCTTGTTCGCAATGCTTCTTCCTACACTTTGATATCTCACTCTCCTGTCAGATTTCATGACCTGCCTCATTAGTGGGTCATCTTCGTGGCCCATTCATACTATCCCATCCCGACTATTGCATTGTGCAAGGAGGTTTCAATTTGCTGAGCCTCTTACTCCCTACCTTGCTTCTTGACCTGCAAGAGTCTATTTATCATCACCAGGGGAGGAGGGAGAGGAAATGCATTGTAGAACTTTTCTGTTTTTCGATCTGATTGGAATTTCATGTCCAGTCAGTCTAAGTCGAAACTGTATTCCGCGGCAAGCACTGCCAAACTACCCTATAGAGATATTTTATTCCTGGAGTTCAAAAAGGACTACAGGACAAGGCTCAGTCTTCTATAATACTCCCTGCGAATTCTCTTTTTCATTGTATCATACGAGATGGTCTCACATTATTCAATGACAGATGATTGTCAGTTGTATTTGGTACAAGATCTTGAATTACAGTGTGCATATCAACTTCAATGTTCTTTGACGTTGTCATTTTCTCTCTCTTTAGGTTGATTTTGCACACTTGTCAAGACCAAACTTCATGCAGATATCATTGCTAAAATTATTGATGACAGACAGCATTTGGAAGATAATCGCTTCACTGTTATCAGTACTTTAATATCAAGTAACAAATGTGATAACGAAATGTAGTCTTTCATCACCAAGGAGCTTGCGCTGATGTGTCCATTGGCACACTAAATTCAATAAACAATTTATTGATGAAAACAGGTACAGAGCTATAGTGCCAGATATCCAGAGAATGTACGGTGAAACGTAGCCGAGGTTGTCGTAACCAGTAGAAGCACCAAAATATCGCCGAGTCGCCAATTCTCCCGTGGAGGGAAAGTCCGTGGTCGCAGCACTGTCCGTCGCGTCACAATCTTCAATGTTCTACCATATCGCCACTCTTCACCGTTACTCGGCCGCTCCTCTGCCTTTCTGCCGGGCCGGCAGCTTATGTCCCCGGGCCGTGGGTCCCGCAGACTGGCAGGCGTAGCAGGGGGCGGGGGTTGGGCCTCGCCCCGCTCGCTCAGGCGTGGCGGCCGCGCAGCGTCGAGTCCCGCTGGCCTGCGCTTGTCACTGGCCGCTGCCGCCAGGGGCGGTAACGCCCTACTGTGGCTGCACCTTCAAAACTGTGCGGCCGGTCACGACGCGGCAAAGTCTGTTTTGCGACAACTGTCTAGATAGTGGTAAAAAAGAAATGTAAAACAGTAGAGGGGGTAACGAATCTCTTTGAAAAAAGCCCCTCTTAATCTGAATACCTCTTGTTTCTACTACTTCCTTTCCGCTGTATTAATAACCTGATACTCCACTTCATACTAGCTTCTCAAAATTCAATGAGTCTAAGATGAAATCGATAGTTCTTCAGGGCCTTCAAAATCCAGTTGTGCGATACACTGTCAAAGACCTTCTGGTAGTAAGTCCAAGCCATGCTTAAATAACGTTTTCGTTTCCTTACATCATTCAAGACTAGTTTATTTAGTATCAAGATTTCCTTACATCCATAGGAATCTTTATGACATCATTTCTGTTCAACTTACAACAGATGGTTCTTATCAAGGTGCTTCTACATTTTGATAGCTATGACTGCAGTCATAACAGTACAGCACTGTCAGACAAGTGGTTGGCCTGGAGATCTGCGCCAGAGAACTTCTTTAGATAGCAAATAAGAGATGCTGTGTGTGAGTCGTTCCGGAAATTCCTATAGGTTTTCTACAATTTTATTAACAGCCTTTGCTAGATGATAATGTAATGCTTGCAATTTGCTTAATCAATAAATCTGAATATTGTCAATCCCGGGTTTTCCCAGTTCACATGTTCTTAATTGCATGGTTGATTTGATTTTTCGTGTTTCCGGTGCGTCAACTGCTTCGGTCATTGGTCCCGTTAGTGTAGTGCATGTTTTTCTCCAGGATATGCGAGGTGATCTTTCCCGCTGGATGGCGGATCCAGCGCCATCCACTGTCGGCTTCAGTGAGTTTCCCTAACCAGGACGCTCTCCACCAGCGGGGCCGCCCCAGCCGGGACGAGCTCTAAGCTCCCGACCGGCCTCCTGGAATGTGTGGTAGTGTGGTGCATGTTAGTGTGTGTGTGTGTGTAAGGGGAGGATAGGACAAGGAAGAGGAAGGACAGATCGCTCGCGGTCCGTGGCCCGTTTGGTAGGGTACTGCTCCGGCATTCGCCTGGTGTTGATCGGAGAAACCACGGAAAACTACCGATCAGAGCAGCCGGCCGCTAGAATTCTTCTCCAGAGAGCGACTGAATTTGACCTAGCTGAAAGCTAGTGTCGAAAATTCTGCCGCCATCAGGACTCGAACCTAGGCCCTCCGGTCAGAGCTGCTGCAGTGACATCAGTTGATGCACTGAGCTACCGCTCCCGGTAATTGAATGGAAGTCTTCTTCCGAGAATTTGTGAACATCT
>CAXIVR010000005.1:83449930-83629930 GCA_964035755.1 Teleogryllus oceanicus | reverse complement strand
CAGTATCTTAAATTTCAACCTCTAAAGCAATCAGTCACTTGCTTTATTCAATAGCGCATGTAACGTACAATATCAACATCTAATTAATATACTCTTTCAATTAGAAAAGTTGCCGAAATTTCCAGTGGCTTATTTTTGCAATAACTGAAATAAACCGAACAGATTAACCCAATCTCAAAGTACATCTTGCTTCAGCGACTTAGAAAACTCAAAAACCATTTTCATGACCAGAAACAACTGTCACTTCACCTGCTGGTTTCACTTGCCATTATTATTTCACTTCCTTTTTGCTGGGAGAATATCCACTACACTTATACATATTGGTAGCGCATTGTCTTATGCTTCAACCGCACTGCCTTATGCCCTAGGGCTACCGTAGTCACTTACAAATTTCCACTGCTTGGCTTGCGACTGTTTCGACGCTCCTCCCTAAGCTTTATCTTGCCTGACGTTTCACTACCTTGACTATTGCCTGCTCGCTCATTGTCGCGTTTCCTCTTTTCGTTACGAGAAACAACACTCTCTGGGGTACACCATCACTACTGTAGTCTCACTCTTGCCCGTATGCTACTATAGGGCTGGACCCTGCACATCTGCCGAGTCGACACCTACGACGAAAAACTTTGTACGCCCTAAACCTTCAATTCGTTTTAACCACAGGACTAAATTTTCGTTTTATTCACCATACTTTGCCATCCTAGTACGTCTGTTTTCCGCCGTTTCTTGCTAACATTCCCGGAAAGTTCTTTTCCCCTCTCTATTTACAAATGTTGCTGTTTTCTGCATTGCTGTTCACTTCTCCCAAAGTGTTTTCTCCTTTCCGACTACGCCTTCTACCCATTGGTACTGCACAGCTGCTTTCTCTAGTTGCCTTAACATCTTCCTTTCCTACCTTATCCACCGATACAGCGACTGCTCTTCATCACTGATTTTGGTATCAGGTAATTACTTTTGAATGAAGGCTCTTGCTGTTTCAGCAAATCTAAAGTCACAGTGATCACTTTCTTGAGCCTTTGTTGCGCTACACACTATCTTGCTGTTTCCCTCATTTATCCTTCTAACATACACCTTCGTCCGTGATACAGCTTTCCACTAATCGCGTGTCCCTATTGGCTTTAACATTTTCCGGTATTTCACCCACCGTTTTATCCTCGCCATTTACCGCATTCAACTCGCGCATCATGCGCTTAAGTTCACTAACCGAACCGTACCAGATTCCCAAAATAAATCCTTTACCGTTTTCTGTTTTATTCCTTCGAGCCTCTCGCCTATTACTACTTTTCCCGTTTCTTCCCATTTGGCAAAATTCTTTAGGGCACAAATCTCTCTGTTCACCTATCACGTATTCTGGCTCATTGCTCCACATTTCATTAGAAAATTTCAATTCCTAGTTTGCATTTTCCAAAATCTACTTCAAAACCAACGCTCTATTTCTCTATAAACTTTTGCTCCATGATATTCACCTTTACATGCGTGCATTCTACTGCCTTTGCCTGCGCTCTGGATCTGTTGCTTTGTCCATACCTCTTGTCCTTGTTCCGTTGATCGTGCATCATGCGGCCGTCACCTGTACTGCGCTGCGTAGCTCTCAGGCCACCTCCCGAGCCGCCACTCCTGCGATGTCAGCCCTCCCCGACTCGCCCACAGGCAGCGTCACCTCGCGCTGCTGCGGCGACCTCGTGCCTCGCGCCGAACGTCTTCCCGGCAACTGTAACTCCGGTCGGTGTCGCCTGCCCAGCGACCCCGGCGCTGCAACTCCTGGTGCCAAGGACCTCGCACCTTCCTCGTATAGGCGCCCGCTGCATGTTCCCAAAACAGCGTCTTCTCACAGGTTCCGCTCTGCTGCAGCTTCCTCTTTGTACGAGTCCCCGGCAGTTCTCGGAAACTAGGTGCCAGATACGAACTTGGTCGCTGCTCTGGCCGATACGGTCAACAATGCTCTTACTGCCTCTAACAGCACCTGGTTCACTCTTGCTGTTGGTGCTGCATCTGTTATGCGCGCTGTATCTGTTTTTGTTGTTGCTGTATCTGTTGCATCCAGAAGTCAACTTTGTTATTTGCTCGGGCTCCATGTTGTTTGTTTCTCCTCGTCGCCAGTCATTGGCGACGACTTTACTAACGTTACCTTTTCCTCGTCGTCGCCGGTTGTTACTTGACGACTTATATACAGTAACTCCACTTTGCCGAAGTTTTATCCTCGTCATGATTGTTAGCGACTTTTATGATTACCTTTTTCCTCGTCGCCAGTTGTTATATCCACAAAACACTGTGTTTGTAAAACATTTTATTGTCATTTATGTACAAGGCAAATTCTCTAGTTAACATATTCTCTTAGTTAACAGGTTCCCTTTGGTACGCCCTTCCTGCTGGTGCCCCGTCTTGGGACGCTGCGTCGATCCATGTACCAGGCTCCGGGCCCGCGCCTCTCCTTAGGCCGGGCGTCACGCCGTCTCCCTACGGCGTAGTGCAGAAGGGCGGTCGGTTCCACCACTCGGCCCGCGCCTCTCCTTGGGCCGGGCGTCACGCCGTCTCCTACGGCGTAGTGCAGAGGGCGGTCCGGTTCCTCACTCACGGCCCGCGCCTCTCCTTAGGCCGGGCGTCACGCCGTCTCCCTACGGCGTAGAGGCAGAAGGGGGCGGTCGGTTCACCCGCCACTGGGCCCGCCCCTCTCCTTGGGCCGGGCGTCGCCGTCTCCCTACGGCGTAGAGGCGAAGGGGCGATGGTTCCCCGCCACCTCTTGCTGCTCCGTGTGCGCTGTACCTCCGCCACTGTTCCCACTCACTGACTGGATCTCGGCTGTCCACTCTGCGAGGGCTCGCTTTATACCCCTTGGAGCCGGCTCGCCGGCTGGGCTCGCCACCGAGGGGTGGCAGCCGAGTCTCCGCATGCTCGTTCTGGCGTGACGGCCGCGCGCTTCCACTCCTTTAGGGGCTCCGTGGCAGGACTTACGAAACGCGCGGGCGGTCACAATAACCTGAAGCTTTTTCCAGGCCCTCGAGTTCGACGGTGAAGTCAGGTGAAGTTATATCAGCAAAAACTTCCTCATGATGCATGCAGTACTCAAATGAACAGCCTTTTGCATTGTTTGAATGTACCCGGTTATTAAGGCCAAGCCTTGCAGACGCTAAGGGTTCGTTGTTTAGAGACCAGTCCATTTTGCAGAGAGGGCCACAGGAACTACCTCAGCAGATACTAACCGCCCATGTCAACTCAGTTATTAGCTAAAGCCTGATATTTTCTCTTCTCTCGGCAGTAACAGGCCAGCTGCACCGGTCTGAAAGTAGCTATGTCGGTTAAATCCGTGAAAATATGTCCACCCGTATTATGTCAGGTCTGTGTTGGCCTCGACCCTGTGATCACGAGTGACTGCAGCATTCACCGGCTTCAGCGTTTCGTCTCCAAAACTGCATCCGGCTTGAACTTTATAATGGGACCTCTTTCTCTTCCATCTCTGACTTTACAGCCAGGGCCTGATGGACAACCACAAGCAACATATTATTATTATTATTATTATTATTATTATTATTATTATTATTAAAAACATTAATATTATTCCATTTTCCCACAAATTATTGGTCTTAAACTGCAACCACACAGATACAGCATCAAAGCATGGTAACTGATTTGTTTAACCATTACATTCCTTAATTAATATAACACAATTAAAATATCAAACTTAAAATCACAAAATGAAAGCTTAATTTAAAAATGCTTCAGATCTCTCATCATCTTCCCATGATGATACTCTTGTCCACACATGAGTCGTCTAACGATCTGCTAAAGTTTAGTAGGACTCCAAGTTGTTTATAGGACAGTTGGAACCAGTTTAACGACTGCAACATGCCACTGTTCTCTCACTACATATGTTAGCTCTTGGTATTTATTGATTTTTGCCTGATATTGAAACGCAAAACGTTTCTGTCAAATTATTTCTGCAAACGGTTTCCGAATTTGTATCATTTTTTGGGGGCGCCAGGAAAGGGTTGCGATTTTAAATTTCCCGCAAACACATCTGGCTTTGAAATACCTACCAGCTCCCGGTTGGGTTCTTACGAAAATAATCGTCACGCCAGTACTTGCACTGCTTCTAGCAAACGATCATTCCTGATCCGCTCTCTCCATACGGAAGAAGCAGAGGAATCTGAAATTTGTTTCTGGAAAGAAATTATTAAACTATGGATTGCACAAGATGCTCAAGAAATGATAACCAAGCTTTTTCCTTTACCAAGAATAGGAACGTTATAAGTTTATTTCTCGATAATCCCTTTTTAATATAAAATGTCACCTTAGTCATGAGCGATCGTAAAAGGTATCCAATAGCGCTATTATTCTTACTATTTTAAATATCCATGAGCTTGGACGATGAGAGCGCTAAATCAAGACATTTACTTAATCCGATACACGAATCTTTCTTCTAATTAATTCCTCCAACTTTTAACGCGATAAAATATAAAGTTCATCCCTAAACTACAAGATATGTCTCGAGCCTCTCTTCCCTGCTCTCACGTCCGTATTTTCTTCAAGTCCGATTTGCGCACTCCCGGTGCCAGAATTATTCAAAAGTCCCAAATAGAACTACGCACACAAAATATAAGTCCTCACTGCTCAATTATTTCTCGCAAAATTTCACCAAGTCCCACATCTATCATTTACCATAACCTCTGCAGTACGATGTGTACGGTACGCGGTCTAAAGCTCATCTCCTCCAATATTACAAAAAGTTCAAACCTCGATAACTTTCATACATCTTGTCTCTTGTTTTACAAAACAATCATTCCTTCTACGTCATACCCCATTACCAGTTTACCACCAATCCTACATGCTCTTCACAATCACATGCCTATCACAATCTTCTGTCCGTTACTTGCCGCGCTATGTTTTTACTTCCGATTCCTAGTTTTCTAGGAACGCCTATGCCATGCTATGCCCTCCAACATTTACTTTTTATGATGAGTTTAATAAATTTTTGTCCCCAATTCCCATCGAAATATTGTGTGACAATCTGGTATGTCACAATATGTAGTCATTTATTTTATGATATTGTAGTCGTGTGTATATATATATATATATATATATATATATATATATATATATATTATTGCTGATACATTTTTGAGAAAAAAACGTTTAAAAATTGCTTGTATTTCACGCAAAATTACGCCAAGACTACTCAAATTTTTAAAAAAATGTACATTACATTATTTCGAAATCTGCGTTTAATGAACAGATTTAATTATGGAGAAAATCACTATATATCACAACAATATTTTAGTTGTAGGAAGATACGGAAAAATCAGACTTTTGCTATTTTTCGAAAAATTGGAGATTTCAACGAAAATAAGATCTGCACCATTGTGTTGAGGGTGTTCGGTGGAGAAATCGCTGTTTTGAGGCGTACGTTTACAATGCTTTCTCTTCTTTCGAAGTAAAGCGATAGAGCAAAAGTCAGAATTTCTGCTTTTCATAATAAGAGAAAAGTTCTACGGGCGTTCAGAATTTTATGAAAACGTTCACTAGATACCAGCGTCAGACCACTCTGATGAGTGGTGTGCCAGTTATAACTGGTTTATCTTTTCTTTTTAAACAGGTCTCTCTTCTTCTAGTTTTGCGCAAGCCCCTTCTTCGACTGCCATCTTTCGATACCTTAGGACAAACGAGGGTCTCCCGCAATCGTTATCACTCCCGATCATCCCAGCTAGGAGCCCGCCATGAATCCCAAATGGCATGCCGAGTAGTCTTTAGGCCCATCTGGTTCCGTATTTTTACATTAGGTACAACTCGGTCCTACATTTTTACATTAGGCCCATCTCGCTCCTTACTTTTACTTATTTATACAAGTATGGGGTCTACCCTACGACCATCTCGATGCCTGTACCATTAATGTAGTTGTGTAGAGGCAATTCTTCATTCACACATATATACACACACACATACACAGATTCCATACACATTTTTCGGACCGAACGAGGTATTAGGTGATGATTACGATGTATGTACTATATGAGTTACTATGAAAATATTCCATGCCAAAAACTTATCTGAGTGACAAGAAAACTGGATGACCCATATTTAATGGATATTTGGTCACTGAATGGAATATATAGGTTCATTTTAGTCCACAATCGTTGGTATAATGGCTAACAATTATTTTTTGACTCATGAAAACTTTTCTTATTTTTTATAATGTTATACCAACTCCTTTCCAGGAGGTTTTGGTTTCGCCTTGTTGGCAATACGAGTTTCCGAAGCTATTTTCTTCTCTGTGAAAAAGTGATTGTAATTTGGTTGGCTGGCAATCAAGTAGCAATCCAAATAATTAAAATGCAATTATAGAAAGGAAAATTTAGCTGTTCATATGTGAACACATATTTCCGACAAAACAACATTTAATTTTCTTTTATCATGTTTTCATGATCTTTGACATGTTTACCAAATATATCTAGTAGACGTAATTATACCCACAAATTTTTAAACCCATTCATGAATATTTTCAATTCATCGCTTACTTCGAGTATATTCTTTATACAAAGTCACCACGTATTACATGAGAAATAAGGTTCTGATCTATGTCATGTTTAAACGTTTAGAACGCATGTTCTTGGGAACAAAACATTTATCTTCATGTAATGATTTATCTCCCGTGTTTTCAAGTGGAATTGATATTCATTCTGAGTTCACAGCTTGCATATAAATTTTGAGACATAAAGCGTGTGCATTATTGCAGGACAGTCGGTACCTTTAAACTACATTAATTTAGTAATATCATGTATCTTGATCACGACCATCAGTGGATAATTGCTTTGCAAGTCTTAGCTCGACACAAACCAGCCCGTCAGACAATTCGCAAATATTACCGCAATGGTACGATGGCCAGCAAACTCACAATGTGTCCGCCAGGCTTACAAATTATAACCTCATCAAAATTCCGAAAATCAAAACGCGGCCGCGCGGCGTCGAAAAATAAAACAAAATCGCCGGCTGTGTTTAGCGGCGGTCGCGTTGTGGCGAGCGGGTGGAGAGACGGGCTTTGCCCCCCTCTGCGATACTTGCGTCGCTTTTATTCATTGTTGCCCAGTGTTCTTCGGGCTCGTCGTTGGACGCGGGGATTACCGCAGATTTTTCCGGCTTTCCCCTCTCGCTCGTCCTTTTTCCAGCATAACGTTCCGAGAGATTAGTGAATTATTTCATAATAATTTATGGAATTTATTGCTACTGCCTGCGTGTGTCTGATACCCAGGTCTGCGTGTGCGTAATACGGAATGAGCGCATAAACGCTGATGTACTTTTTTCGCGGTCGTGTTTTGTGATAAAAACAATACTCTCCAGCTTAGACTGGACGCGCACGCATGGACGAGCCTTCAATTTTTAAATGCTCGTGGCACGCGATTATAATTTCCTTTTGGAGAATGCCATTCAAAATTTGGTTGGTTTGGATGTTTTTTTGGAAACTCTTTAAGGAGGGCTTGACACGTGGTTTCCTGCAATACGACACTAGAATTGAAAGAGATTTACGTAAATGGTTCTCTGCATGGACGCAAAATACCATCTTATTACAATCTTTCTTTTGAAAATCGTACGTATTAATTTTTAAACTTTCATTACTACAAATTCACTACAATTTTTCAGGTGAATTAGTATGTAGTTCGTATAAGCGTATACAAAATTTGATTCATTAATTGTGAGTACTAAAATACATTGAAAAAGACTTTACAATGATATTAAAAGCAGGAACGTCACCCATTCTATCTCTCCTTGTTCACTAGTATTCTTATTTTATAATAAAAATATTTTCATACATGGGTCATTTTCACATTAGTTATACAAGCTAAGAAAAAACATAGGTAACATCATAGCAATGTTCCGATTGTTTAGAAACTAAAATGATTAAGTTGTCCAAGAATTGTCCGTAACCCTTCAATTTGCTGATTTAGTAAGAACACTATTTTTAATGACCTTACGATTTTGACATATACATAATTTGCTAAGTAGGATGGTGATATGAGGCAAAACAAGATCTTCTATAAACTTTGAGAACTTTGTCGAATTATTAACAATTACACTTTCATTTCAGAAATCAATGCTCATTAATGAAATCAATTAGCTCTGTTTGGATAAATGGAATATTTGAGGGCATTTTATTATCCCTTATAATCATGGTTTGTGAAGCTATATCACAAAATTGAAAGGTTTAATGATAACAGAATGAACACCACACATCAATAATCACCACACAGCAACAAACTCTTAGCAATAGCCATGAAGTAGCGTTTCATCAATAAACCTACATTTTCGTCACTCGCGCAGTAAACAATCTTAGGTACATTAAAATTTCACTACACTTTTCAATTTCAAATCAGTTAATTGTTGTCACGCAAGGTGTGTTTCTCTGGCATTTTCCTTCAGTATAAACGATTGTGACCTCCCATCATAAATGGTTGAGACCGCTGACCTCGGCATATTGAATCATTCGGCTGTAATCGGGCTTTGCTCCAGTGCTTCATGGGAGAACAATGTAATTTGGACGCAGTCGCTCTGCTGAAAGTTTCTAAGCGCCAGCCGCTGGTCATTTAAGAGCGTTTTTAATTTCTCGCCCTTACTTCGTAAGAAGAAAATGCTTTGCTGTATTCGTGCGCCGGAAGCGCGATATTTCGACAGAGCTCTTATTCCCGGGCACTAGTAGATAAATCTTGTCTCCATTATACAGTAATTACTTCTTATAAAACGCTATATAGTCAGAACCCATTTTTTGTGTTCTTGATACTGAAAATTCGATTGACGGCAAAACGTCTGTCTATCCCTACGTATGTTTCTGTGTGGTCATGACTCTACGTATGTATGTGTATGTACTCTGTGTGTGTTTTCAACGCTAGCAGCTAAACCGTTTAACCGATTTTCTATAAAATCGATAATCCCCGAACTATTTAAAGGCACCCATGGTCCTGTAAGTTTCAAATAATTTTTTGGGGGAGGGTGTACTTTGCATCAAGCATCTTTTACATTTCCAAACTTCTCAAAAATGGCTCAATATTTTTATTAAACTTTGTCCCCAGATTGTATAAAAACTTTTTAAAGAATGGGACAGGTCTCTTTCGTTGAAATCCCTGTTTGTTTGTTGTTTTTTAAATTGCCTAAGTTCAAAATTTGTTTTGTGTCATCCTACAACTACAATATTAAACACAGAGATTTTTCCTTCAAAAAATCCGTTGTTGAAAAATAGATCTTGAAAATGGCCACGAACAATTTTTGAAGATATGAGTAGTTTTTGCGTTATATTTCGTGAAATTTAAGCAATTTTTAATCTATTATTTCTTCAAAACGGGTCCAACTTTTTCTTCAAATGTTCTCCTCGTATGTATCAAAGATTGATAAATAATTATGCAAGTCCGATTTCCTGCGAACTCTATATTATCGAAAATTGCAAAACGGTAATATTGAAAACCTACATATTTAAAGATACAGATTTTGTCTTCAATGAAATCTGTTCTAAAAATCAGATCTTCAAAAATGGTCATGCATAATTTTTTTAAAAGAAAAAACAATAGGTTTCGTGCAATTTCTGTTTGAAGTTAATGCAAATTGAAAAAAAACACCTTTTTCATAAACCACTCCACTTTTTCTTAATTTTTTCAATGAATAGAACAAGGGGCGCTTAAAAGAATGGTGCAGGTCCTATTTTCGTTGAACTTCCCTGAATTTTCTAAAATTGCGAAACTTAGAAATATTGCGAGAAATTGTTTTGTTGTAGCACCACTAGTTTCTGAAAGAAGTAACGGGAAACCATTAGACCTTAGCTGCATATGCTCTGTGTCAACTTCGGAAAAGCGGACCAACTGCAGGTTGCTTCACTGGCCTCCCCCTCCGACTTAGACACATGCTTACAGCAACTAATCACTCTTGATATTTGTACCTGCGCAAGTCTTAAAGTTTACCCTGACCAGGAACGCAAGTACTTTAGCAATTTCGAGCTTAAATCGATATGTAGCGTGCAGGAATTCCAAAACATGCTTATATATTTCGTAGAGGATATGTATGTCCATTAAAACAATATAATTCCCAAATTAATGTAAAAGAAGCTAAAATTCCTAAGTATGTTTGGCGATTTACAAAGCATATGCTGGATGCCCCTGCGGCAATGAGTTAATCGCGCTGCTCTGATGTTTCGTGTAGAACAACGTAGTTTTGGACGCAGGATGTGCACGCGCCGACGTGGCATATCATGGGTGTAATCGATACCCTCGACTCGGAATTCCACGGGGGAAAGTAGCACGCGACAAACCGAGGAACTAACGCACCTGCCACGTATCGACTAAGAAAATGCTTCCAACTCTCCATCGTTAGACGGAGAACGGATGACGTCGACGAAGAAATTGAGGGACACGACACTGTCACAGTCGTCTGGAGAAATATACTTTCGTTCATCACGATAAGAAGTTTCAGTGTACGAGTATTTTATTGACTGGAGCTAAAGAAACATAAAGGAGCTAATTTTTCTGAAGACAGATTTCTTACGTTTTTGCTCGTAAATCTTGTAGTGCTGCGTATGGCATAAGGCAATCTTCGTATTTCTTATAAATAATCTAAGCTCGAAATAGACTTCACATATTTCATTATACACAAATCACCATAGATCCTTTAGTACTCCATAATCATTAATCATTGTGTTCGTCTATGTTCTTGATAATTATGATGCATTTGCTGTAATTTCTTTTGCTGTAATATCAAAATTGGGGTTGTATCAAATTACCCAAAAGAACAGAGTATACTGTATTCTCAATTATTTTCATAGAATTGTAATCTTCGTTTTTTATCGATTGTTGTGAAGAACAGTGCACTTAAAGCCATAATAACTTGAATGGAATGTTATTACGCCCTTTCTTATCACTGTGCATCTCGATGAGTTGACCGAAGAATGAATGAATTAGCATGGATTAAAAAATCCTAGGCCAATATTCGCCATGAATTATCAAATCAAGTTAGTGAAAGATAAAAACATTGTTTTATTGAGTATATGACAGGAAAAGAATATTCTAAGATTACGGTTTCATATAAACAATAGAACTATGATTTTCATTCTTGATTAGGTCAAAAAGACAAATTACAATATTTGAATTTACACATCAGTAAGCCGACCAAACAATTATTCAAGATACGAAACTCCTGGTGTTTGCTACTTTTTGTATTATTTCTAACTTTTGCAATTTTCAAAAATTCAGAAAGTTCAACAAAAATGAGATCTGAGCTATTTTTAAGTGCCCTTCGCTATTGTAGGAAATCATTTAAAGAAAGCTTTTAATATGTTGTGTGTGAAATTTTTTTGAGTTTGTTTTGTTTTTTAAATCGTAATCGTTTTTAATTTTAATCCTAAGTTTTGAAATGTCAAAAAAAGTTTTGAATGTTTTGCAATTTTCCAAAATACAGAGTTCCCAGAAAATGGCACTGGAAACATTTTTTAGTCCTTTGATACACCCGAAGAAAAAATTGGAGGAAGAATTTTTAGCCGTTTTTGAGTAAACGCTTGTTTAAAATCATCTATATTTCATGAAAAATTAGGCAAAAACAACTCGTATTTTCGAAAAAATTGAAATGTAATTTCATGATCTACTTTTAAAACACAGATTTTATTAAGGAAAAATATCTATCATCAATATTGTTGTAGGAAGACGCCAAATTTTGTAGCATTGCAATATTCGAAAATCTAGAGATTTCCACGAAAATGGGAACTACCCTATTTTTAAGCGTTCTATACGCTGTCTAAGAACAAGTTCATTAAAAAATTGAAACAATTGTTGAGAAAATTTTGAAAATTTTGATGTTGAGGTATCATGTAAAGTAAAATCAGAATATCCGTTTGAATATCTCAGAGTTTGAGTTGGTTCAGATCGAAAAAAAATCAATTATAGGAAAATCATGTGATCAGTGTAGGGGGTAGCAATGATACAGATGGATGGACGGACATAGGCGTTGTAGCTCTGGGACAGAGCTCTAAGAAAAAATTATATTTCGCAGACATTACCCATGTAACTTTTCTTTTTGTTGATAAAATGCTATTTTATTTCATTGCTGCATAAATTATAAATCATCTAATAATAAACTAGGGTTATTACAGAATGGCACAGACTTTCTCGTACCAAATTTTTCTAATTTCCTTGGTATGTTTTGGCTTTAAGGTCTAGCTCCATTCTCTGGCCACCTGCCATCTAACGTTGCCAAAAGTGTACATCTTTTTTACAATTTCTCAGATTTTTGCTTTCCTAGTAGTACAACTGAATCATTACATCAAAAATATTAAGAAATGTAAGAACTCGTCAAAATAGATTTTTCGTTGAAAAATTCGTAGTCGTTTTTAGAAAATGGCGTTAAACATGATAAAAAACGAAATTTAAGCTCTTTTCAGCATGCTCTATCGAGGTTTCAAGAAGTTTATTTAGTAATTTGAAGCGCATCCAATCACAAATATAATAATCCGCAAAATCGATGGAAATGTCCATATTAACGGCGTGAAAGGTATTTTAAAAAAATTATATTTGTGTAATTTTTTGAAAAAACAAAAGAATGCATCAAAATGAACTTTACGTCATATTAAACAGTGCAATTAGCACTATCCATTGAAAAAATTTGAAGAAAAATTTGAGACATTTTTGAGAAAATGGCGTTTCAGTGTTTCTGAAAATGCGAAATTTTGAGCTCATTTTTACAGAAAACAGTTGCGTTTTCGAGAAACTATTTAACATTATTTAAAGCACATGTGCTTACACTTGTAGGAAAACACCGAAAAAATTTTAAACTTGTGTTATTTTCGCAAATTTAGAGTAAACCGTAAAAATCGGACCCTTTACACAACAGATGTATTTTACTCTTTTCTTACAAGAAATTTAAAGGAAAAATTTGGAGCCGTTTGAGAAAATTTTGAAAATATCCTAAAGGCTTCATATAAAGTATCTCCAAATTTTAATGAATGTTTTCAAAATTGTAAAAGCTTTAGTAGAGCCCAGGTCGACGAGTTTCTTCAATTCAAAAGATCATTGCATTATGGTTTATGCGCTAGTAGTGTTCACAGACGTACGGACAGACAGACGGACGTTTTGAAAAAACACTTTTTCGGTATCAGAGGGACCCCAAAACGTATTTCCGTTGAAATCTCGAAATCGATTTTCCGCAGCATTACATAACTTTCTCTATACTACGTATATTACTCCGTATATACGTATATATACGAGAAAGTAAAAATATACTCAACAGGTATTGCTAAAATGCTTTCCACGCCGAAATAGTTACCCTTTCTCCATGATTCCCGAGCTTTGACCGAATCCAGCCCTGAGGAATCACGCAGAAGCGTCTCTCCTGCTTCGCCTTCCAGGCGCGGGGCGACCGCACAAAAGACGGCGCGGCGCGGCGCGGCGCGCGCGCGAGTCTCCGGAATCGATACCCGCGAGTCGATAGCCCTCGCCCTAATGCGGGGCCGCCCGGCAAGAACAATCCCGCGTGTAACGAATAGCCCTCGCTTCTTGCCCGCTGTGTACCCAGGCGCATAACGCGAGTCAGCGCCCGCCCGGCCGCCCGGCCCGCCGTGCCGCGGATATCGAGCCGCTTGCTTCGAGGAAGCGATTAACCGCCCCGGAGCGTCGGCTAGCGCGTGGGCGTGGGCGCGGGCGAGGGCGACGGCGGCGCAGACCGCTTTGGGAAGACCAGGGGTGCCTAACGTTGGGCGCCAACCTTGTCTTTCCTTTTGTTTCAATTTGACAACCATCCGTGGCGCAACACTACCTGTGAGCACCCATAGGATAGAGGTCCCATTGCTCGATTTATTGATTGATTATTTACTCTTTCCGGGACCGTCAACTGTGTTGCTCATGAGCGTTGTACTTGTTATTATCGCGCGAGGGAAGGCGATGGTCTTCCTCAGCTGGATGGTGAGATCTCCGCCAGCCTGCGTTGATGGTTTCCTCATCATGTATCTCAATCAGCGTAGCACCGCCCCCGACAGGACAAGATTTCAGCTCCAGAATGGTATCCCGTTATGTTTTGTAGTGTAGTGCATGTGATTGTGAGTGTATGTAAGTAAGGGGGAGGAAAGAATAAGGAAGAGGAAGAAAATATTAAGCGCGGTCTCTGGCCCGATTGTTAGGGTACTGCCCCGGCATTTGCTTCTTGTTGATCGGAGAAGCCACGGAAGCAACCGATCAGAACAGCCGACCGCTAGACAGGGTCTGAATTGGACATAGCTGAGAAGCTAGTGGTGAAAATCCTTCCTCTTTACCTTCGGGACTCAAACCCTCGGATGTCCAGATAAAAGGCTTGCAGTGACATCAGCAAGCTCAGTCGGACAGACTACTCGACTTTCTCCTCATTGGCAAGTGTTCAAAGCTCTGTTGATTCATAAGGAATTTGTGGTGGATAACGAAGGGGGTGTATCCAATTTTGCGCCTGAGTTCTTCCATTTCCCCTCGCCTTTCATTCCAACATTGCTACATCATCCCATTCAAGCCATATCGCGGTATCAACCTACTGCAAAATCAATGATCCAGGTTCGGCCATATTCACTCAGGCCCACCATCTGGGAGAATATCCCGAATATTCGCTGAACAGGAGGGTTCACTGGGCGCAGTGGTAGTACAGTGGTCGGACTTGTCACCGTCTTCCACTGAGCAGGGTTCAAACTCCGGCCGTGGTCAAAGCCTGTTGCGTATATTCAGGATTATTCTGTTGACCACCCCTTGCATTACCCAATTGATACACCATGATTCAAAGCACATCAACATCGTTTATCAAAACCACTTATTTCGTGGATGTCTGAAAAGACGAAGGGCCGAGGGATCTTAATAAAGAAATGAAAGAAGTCCCATTGGGACAATTGCTTGGAAAAGTTAAAAAAAAACGCTCTTTCTCTGCGTTTTCAAATATTTGTATGCGACCAAATTTTGTAAGGGATCATTCAAATTCCAATCATTGGTTGTTGAAGGTGTCATCTCTCTCTCTCGTTTCCGTAACTTTTCTCGGAACAAACAGTCCACCATTCATTTCTGCGGAGAGAGGTTAAAATTTTGGTCATGACTGTGATTCCACGGCCATCTCCGACCCAATGAGAATTTCCAATGTTGTATTATCTCTAATACTTTCTTATGTATTTCCAATTAATTCCATGAATGGAATTCATGGAATCAAAAGAAGAAGTAGCCAAATGCTCTGAGTTTTAATTTATCATATACGCACGTATATACGGAGTTATAAACGCAGAATAGAGAATTATAATTTTCCGTCAGAAAAGGGCGATTTTTCGACAGGTAAACTCGTTATGTGAGACCCTGATTGAGAAAATGTGGATAAATCGTATTCCCACGTGTATTACATTACATTCTGAACCACATTGTGTAGTCAGAGTACACGATTTGTGGGTCCTTGATACCGAAAAGTTGGTTTGTGGCAAAAAGCCCGTTGTTTCATCTGTCCGTCCATCCATTTGTAAACAACTCTAAAGCAACTAATCCATGGATGTTTTCCAAAATGAATATTCCCCGGTGACCTGGTCCGACTCAAAGCTCTGCAATTTTGAATAATGGAATACGGAGGAGCTTGTTGAGATCTTCATAGGGAAGGTCAGATTATAGCGTTAAACCGCGTACAGAAAAAAGCGACTAAATTCACGAATAGATGCAACGGGAAAATGTCTATTGGAAATCTTAAGTTACACGCAGAAAGGCAGCACGATTATGTGCGTACACCTTACATAAAGCCGTCATTGAAAGCTAACAGTGCAATACATACGATGCCATATTACTTCAGAGCGACCATTCACACAAAATAAAATGCAGAAAGCAAAGAACGGACACATGAAAATGTAGCTTTGTGAACTGCCCCTTTGTTGACTGGAACGTTTTGTCTGCAGAGGTGATGGCGAACCCTTCCCAGAAACGTGCTAGTTATTCGTTCGAAAATTCTGAAAAGCGCAAATATTCAGAGATGTGAAGTGAAATTATGTTGTTCAGGAAAAGGGGAAATCTAACAAAAGTGCGAGGCAAATACTTGCCTACAATACATAAATTACTCCTTAGAGAAAAATCATTTACTTACATACACTTATCCTGCTATTCACTACACTACCTCACATAACGGAAGACCTGTCGGCAGCTTAGAGCGTGTGCTTGCTGGGGCTCGACCCAGCTGGTGGAAAAATACCTGGTTGAAACCTCCACTCTCTGGTGAAGGCGGTGCCTAAACTGCCGCAGAACGGGAACTTTATCGCAACCTCCCGCAAAATAAACATGCACTACACTTATGGGACTAATGACCATATCAGTTGACTAGATGGTAGGTAGTTTCCTAAAACGACTTTGGAAAACCAGACCAGAATGTTGGGCTAAAATAAAAATTAAACCCGCGGTTCGGCATGTGCTTCATTCAGCAAATGGGATATGAAGTGTGATAAGCCAACAACCTTGGAATTAGTTTTTTATAATAAAATCAACATTTACCGTCGGGATATGGCAACGTTTTCAGTCAAGGAATACGCATTGTTTGGTTAACGGATCACCAAGGGTTGATTTGCACACAATTATGAAAAATGACACATACCAAACCTAAAATTTCAGATAATAATTCAGAATATTGCGAATATATTAAATTATCTTTTATTCCGTTAATTAATTTTCAACAAAAATTTTTTTTAGAAAAATACAATATCAAAATAAGCAATTTCATATTAAATAAACATACATATATAAAACAAAAAATATCCTGTCTCTAAATTCAGACAAAAAATGCCAATATATTTTTTTAAAATTCCTACAATGTAATTGCTGTTACTTAGGACAGACTTTCAGAAAATTAAAAGAACATGTGAGACAATATAAAAACAGCACAAAACAAGTAGATGAGAAACAAAACTCATTAACTAAACACAGAATTGACAATAATCATCAATTTGATTTTCTTAATCCTAATCTATATGACCCAATAATCAAAATATCATTCCAGGATGACGAAAGAAACTCTTTATAAAAATTACTAAACAAACAGTTAATACTATGAGAGAGATAATACTACGTCATACCACTACGCTACAGAAGCGCCGTATGGTTTGAACTCAGGGCAACACTTAAAAATGTAGTCTCAACCCAATATTTCCAACAAGCAATTTTTGCAATTTTCGAAAATGCCGAGAGTGTGACGAAAATGGGACTAGCACCATACTTTTACCATCCGTTGTTACACGCAAGAAATTAATGAAAAAATTTGGAGCAGTTTTGAAAATATTTTTTATAAATTGCATAAATTTCAGACACAAATTACGCAAAATACCGTTATTTTTCAAAAAATTGTACATGATCTTCTTTAAAGAGCTTATTTTGTTTATTAAAATCTCATCTTCAACTTCATAGCTTTGAAATGTTAACCTTTTGCAGTTTTCGAAAAAATGGAAAGTTCGCTGAAAATGTAACTAGCATAATTTTTTTAAACATGCCTTGATACATATGGAGAGAAACTTTAAAGAAAAAATGTGGAGCGGTTTTTGAGAAAAAATTGTTAAAAATTAAAATTGCTTATTATTTCGAGCAAAATTCCCCTAAAACTATTTGTAATTCGGGTTTTCGGAAAAATTACATGACGTTATTTAAATATCTAATTTTGAGAACAGATTTCATTAAGGAACGTTGTGCTACTTTAGAATGACAAAGACCTTCTCATAGTAATGTTTCCTTTGTGTGGACTAGCTTCTGGTCTTGCCAGCTGCTATGTCGTCACCTAAAATATATGTTTTGGCATTTTCTCTACCTTTTGGTTTCCTAATTTCCTTCCTTCTTGAAGAACATTAAAGAAGAGAAAAGCCTTGTCCTAAAGTGAAATTTTGATTGAAAAATTTGAAGACGTTTTTAAGACAAGAGCGATTAAGCATTACTGTAATAGCAAAATTTGAAGCTCTCTTTCACAGAAATCTATTGAATTTTCGACAAAATTAGCGATTTCAACGAACGAGAAAATTTTGTTGAATATTCATGTAAAGTACCCTGAAAATGAAAACATTCGTTTGAAACTTCCAAAACCTCACGTTTTTTTCAGATCGATTGGTGAATATAATTTTTGGTGGAAATCGGCTGAACGGTTTTGTTAGGCGTTAGTGTTGACCACAGATAGACGGAAAGACAAACGGGCAGACATTTTGCCGTCAATCGATTTTTCGATATCAAGGACCCACAAAACATGGATTCTGGCCCCATCATGTTTTAGAGGAGATAATTTACAATATATTGGGATTAGATTTAGCCACTTTTTCGTTACCACTGTCCGGCAATTAGTGTTTGTGCCGCAAATTGGTCGTTTTCCAACGCACGTTTACATAACATTCTCTTCTTAAAATGTAAGTACGAGAAAGTAAAAATTATCATGTCAATATATCAATGAATAAAAATTGATTTGACTGTATTTGAAACGCATGTTACTTTTCTATTTTGTAGATTCAGCATGTAAATAAAGGATTATGTGCCTATGCTACTGATCACTCGTTTCTCTGTACGTGTTGCTGTCTATGGACGTGAAACTCAAGAAAACCTTTTCAAGTACTGGTAGTATTCATCTATTGTACAAATTGAGTTTGAAGGTGATAAATTGCTCTTCAAACACTCCTAACTAGAACAAAAGACATCAAATGTTGGTTCAATGTTTCATGTTTCATCAATTACAATAATGGCTTGGCCAAACATATGACACTAGAAAAATAGAGAGTAGATCCCAGGTGAAACAACAATGCTTGAGCCACTGGTGACCAAGTACAGCTTCGAAAATCCTCCACGATTTTCCCGGTGCAGCGGTGATTTCGTAGCAATTCGTCAAAGTCAGAAAAAATAAAGATGTTGCCAAAAAATTTGCCAGAGATGCCAGGGTTCTTGCCTCAAATGAACGTACAAGAAATTGTCAATGTCAGACAAGAAATCGGAAGAATTAAACGTCTCTTCACAAGAAGACCCAGACCTTTCCATAGATGTTTCTTAGAGCATTTGAAAATCCCACATCTTTACTAATAATGACAACTTGTTGTTAGATTTTCTTTGTAAATAACTGCATTAAAATCTTGATATATGCATTGACGCGTGTAAATCAACCCTTTCCTTATGTGTGTTTGTGCAAATTTGTTTCATCAAACACAGAGACTTAAAATTTCTTTAACAATACAAAATTGTGCACAAAGAAGGGGATAAAGACAGAAGGAAAGAAAAGGAAAGAAATAATCCGTGAGAATAACCGTAAGATGAATGAGCGTGAAGAATTATAGGAATGTTTGAGACACAGAAACTTCCCGAGCTATTATACAAGGAATTGTTCAATTTATACTTCCTTAATAACTCAACTTACATCAATTCCTACAATATTTTCTGTGAATTTCCTTTTTGTCTTTTTTTGATAACCTGTTTGGCAGCAAAGTGTTTGGCCATAAAATGCGCTGGAACTCACACGTTGCGCAACTCAAGCTTGTTTTATGTCAATGGTCGATGCTGAAATCAGGAACCTCATTACTGCCTGAATATACGAGGAGAAGCGTGACCACACCTAAAAGGCCTGCACCCGTCCGGTCCTGAGGTACCAGACGGCCCGAAAGACCTAAGGCTCTTGGTGGTGGCGGAAACGTCCATCCAATGCCGATTTCCCGGCGGTACTCGCAACGTTAGCGTCAAGATGGCTGCAGTAAGAAAGAGCTAAGTGTCGTGATACCGTGACCCAACAGTTGGGCTCCTCTTCGGTGAACATTAGGCAGGATTGGGCGCGGGACTTCTTCCCAAACCCACATACAAAAGTCTGACTTAGAACGCGAATCCTCTGACTTCTCTATTCCGGTGATACATCGATAGGGTTAAGGTGGATGCGGACTGGGGGCCCCGAACCTCCTGGGCCTCGGCCTGAGTGGTCCCCAGTTGGAGCTCTTGGCATCGTCGAGGCGGTGCCCGATGCTCATGAGCAATTGAACGGGGATTCGACCAGACGTATTGTGAGTGGCGCTAAATTGAAACTCCGATGCTATTCAGATCAGCTAGTAGTTCTGAGCTGGCGAGTAGCCCTATTTAGTCTTAATTAGGGAGGCGATTTCTAAACGTGGTACGCGTCAAGGGATAAGAGCCCAAATTAAAAAATCAATCATCGTTCCATTGTCTTCGCCGGCGTCGTATTCTTGTGAAAGCGCCATTTGCGGTGTCGGACTCAGTTTTGGACAGCCCTACCCGCCCCGCACTCTCCCACGTTGTACGCCGTAGCACTTCGACGGCTCGGCAACATCAACAAGACTCTTAATGAAGCGAGTAAACAGCGAACACGCGTACGAGAGACCTGGAGAAACTTCCTCGGGCGTCCTTATAGCCGTACTTCTAATTTTCCTTGTTTCAGCATGCAGCTAAAGCTCAGTGAACTATGCTCCACTGCAGTTCGAGAGTGTAAGTTAATTGTTAGGGACTTCTGTAGAAGCTAATGGTAGTATTATCTCTGAAATGGTACTATAAGACAGTATTAATGTGACAAGTGATAAGTGTTGTTCGTTATACTAAATTATCCAAGAAATGTGCTTACATATGTAGAGCTACAAATAAATCCAAGTCGTAAAATAAAAGCCTTTCATGAGGAGGAATTTTAGTTTAAACTGACTTCGAAAGTAATTGTTAAATATTAAAATACGTATCGTGATCGAATCGGTTACCGAAAATTTATTAAAGTATGATTTTCTTCTATCTTAGCTGGTTGAAAACACTTTTGCATTTCTATGTAGTAGTGTAGTATTGCCAACAAATCACGTATCTACCTAACTATTTCGTAGTACGCCGAATTACAGTAAATCTATTTATTTACTTGTTTTGTGACGATATTGATTACACCGTCCACTGAAACTTACAGGATGACCTCAAATTATAGATAATTCCCTATCGGTGGTAGGTTCGTCTTTTGCTAACTAATATTCATTTAACAAACAAACACAATTTCATAGTTTTGGGAACAAGTAACATATTCTTTCCAATATAATCCTTCATACACTCACGTTCCTGTTCTCCTACGTGATTACTTTTCCTTTTGATTACACAATGGTAGCTAACTCCCTACCTAAACTGCAGTTTTCTGTAGAATAATAGTGACTCTGATCTACATTTACAAACAAACAGTAAATACATATGTACACTTCTCAAAATAAATTATCTCTTAATGTTCCCACAATTCCCTGAATTTAAATAACCATCACCTGTAAAAAATACATACAAACAATATACCAAATTCACTAATACCTTTTAATCTTAAATACTACACTCAATGTTACACTTAATATTCAGCTTCTGCGTGACCTCATGATGCAAAATTCTGTTTACAAAGTCTTGACTGTTCATGAAATAACGTTTTACCAGAAACAATTTAACAGCTTTCATTCATGTTCAAGGCATTTTTACATAGACAATTCCTCTTAAATGATTTCAAATAACATCAAATTAATTATATCTGAATTTAGATAAAAATTATACTAAGAGACGACACATCAATAAACATAAAAATTATTTAGATCTGATTTCTCTTACATTTCAAAATAAATTTGCTGGTTATCAAGACTAATATTTAATGAAACTTGTCCGATCAATGTCTTATTACTGAGGGGAAGCTCATATTACAACGTTTTAATTTATTGCAAATCATAATTCTATCTTGATTTCAAGCTGCAATTTGTAAAATATTCTTTCTTATTTTCTGTGACTCGACCGGCGAATTCTCAAGCTGGTCGCGCTGAAGTAGACGGCTGTCGAGCGACGTTTCACGCCCCAAGGTCGTCGTTGTCCTGCACGACGGTTCATGCACTGCCTACCGCGATGGAATCAGTATTTCCGTACGCCTTCTCCCCTCGTTGTACAGCCCAGTTAAACCACAGCTTACACGAAGGTGATGGTCGCGCGTTGATACAGTCCAAAACCAAATTATAACTTTGTTTTAGTGAAAGTTGAGCCAGTTATTTAGATAAACTATGCTTTCAGATTATCAAAATTCTCCAATAGAATTTTCGAAATGAAATCCATAAATAAAAATGAAATAGAATAAAAAGTAGAATAAGTAACTGCCAAAACTAAAACTGAAAAAAAAAGCTGTAACAAAGTAGAAACACGTCCTATATTTACAAAAATCTCTTCTATATTCCACTTAACGAGAATGTAGCAACGTGGTTTTATAAATTCATTTTAGTCCACTCCACCACTGTTATTCACCCATTCGTTGCATTGCTTGTTTAATATTCCTATCAGATTTTACATCAAATCTTGTATATCACGGTAATTAATCCCATGAAAAATACTTGAGAACAATTACCTTTTTAATAAGCTTCATTTCTGGTATTTTCCACGTGTCCTCGTCAGTTGTGTGGTGGAATAGTACCCATCTATTACTTCAGCGTCTCGATCCGGAAGAAAGACAATCTCGTCCGAAGTCAAGCCTCATGCACATTCGCATTTCTACGAAGTTCACGATTGGCTAGGGCGAAAGTACGTTCAGAAATTTGTTTCTAGAGTAACGCCATCTCTTCGCTACTCTAGGAACTGTTGTAGGGCAAGATGTCGGGTATTGTCACTTCAATATTTCTTTTGTCGCAGGTGTAGCCGATGACAAGCGGTTACAATTATAATAAACAGAAGAAACAATGCGAGAAAGTATGTTCTGCTGTAGCAACACTAGAATAAGTATTCTGAGATATGAAACATAATGTGGTATTTCTCATAATTGGCACTGAATTTTCCACTGTTTTGTTTAATAATATCATATTACCATAGTGCATATTCAATACTCTACATGAGGCTCAACAAGAAAGCTCAAAATCCATTACGAAAGTTTCTCCTCCTAAACTCAGGTAGTGCTTGAAATACTGTGTATCATTTTATGTTTTCATTGTCACTGCCTTTTCATTATTTGTTCCTAAGAAAGCAATGAACTTATGTTAACACGGTTTCTTATTTAATCGAAATAGTAACGATTCGGAAGAAACGTATTTGTATTTATTTCTTAGTGCGCTAACACGCTAGTCTTTGATAAGTTTGTCTTCCCGGCCTTAAGAGTTCTTCTTCTTCTTCTTCTTCTTCTTCAGAGTGTCGAAGAACAGGTAAAGTAGTTGTACGTAAATGCCACGTTAAATTAAAGTAGAAGTTTATGTAGTGGTGATATTCACAACAATTAAAGAAGGTGTCCCATCATAAAAAGTATTTATTGGAGAGTAAAACTTTTCAAATGCTAAGTAACCAATATAAGCGCTTAAAATGAAGATCAATTTCAAACATAGTATTTGTGGTAGTGAAGTTACAATACTCGTTCGTTCTGTATTATTCATTCATTGAAACACTGAGGATGAATGCGATTTATGCGAATCAGTTTAATGTCCTATGATAAATTACCTTAATATTCCAATTTGCACTAGTTTTCGTGTTGTGCAATAAAGACATAGGACTTATCGAACGTGGCTGACGAAGGCAGTCGACGTCGGCGCCAGGAAAGACTGTAAGTGCAGGCAGGGAGGATTGAAGTAAGCGGTGACGTCAGGGGAAGCGGAACGACTGAAGCAACGCGCACAGTGAAACACTAAAGCTGAAGACGAAGATTGGAAACACAGAGGGAAGCAGAGGCGAAGTGGAAAGAGGTCGCAGACAGAGTGAAAAAGAATAGATGAAATTCCGTCATTAATATTAGGTTATGGTCATTATTTTGTAAAAATTATCCCTTTCTATTATGTATAACATATTAACTAATTCACGGATCTATGTCAATACAGCCTAAGTGGACCAATTATTTTGTTTTTATCTTACGCTTAAAAAACTAAGTTGAATCTTCTTATAAAATGCGTCACAATTTTTAAAAATATTTTTAATTGAACTATTGTGAAAATCTAATTAAAGAAAATCAATGAAAGTCCTTCCTAGTTTCCTCAAATAGTGCTAAAATATATAACATTTATTTTCCATTCTAGTCAAAATACAAAATAACTTGCATAGCAGTTATATGATTTTGTCGTGATGACTGTCACCATAAATCCCTACTCTCATCTTTTACCTTCTTTTGCTGGTACCCGAAGGAAGCTGCATTGTACTATTACAGTGTATAGACCAATTATATTAAGAAGAATGAAAGCTGACACCCGACCATTTGCAATAATGCACAAAACAGTGATTGTAACCACATTCTTCTAACGTCCAGTGAACTCCCCAAAATTCGACGCGTTTCATTACTGGCATTGACAGAACATACAGAATGTATAAAAATACGAAGTAAAAACTTTCAGAATGTTCTTCTCAAGTACAGAGAAAAACACAAATAATTACAACTCGGGCTCCGTAATTCATGATTTGGAGGTTAATGAGTGTCTATTTTTTCGGTGCTACATGACACTTCACACACTACTGCGCATCAGTCATTTAAATAATGCTAGTGTAATTAGACTCTAACCAACACAGGTCAGCACCTTACGCTGGAACGGATATTTAATGTTTCAAATGAAATATAAGATTGATTATTTTTGTCTCTGAAGACCTCCATTGTACTTCGCTGCGACCATCAAACTCTGCTGATCTGGCAAGTTGTAAACGCTCACGAGTTAGTTCATCTCGAGAGGCAGAATACGTGCCACGCTTCGACTCTCAAAAGTTTTAAACGCACGGTCAGCAAATGGGCTCAGACAACCGTTATTTGCCTGCGCATCGTCGACTGGGAGCCCTGGGACGGCGGATTTTTTAATACTAGCTAGGTAGCTGAATCGAATTCTACCGGGCTAACATTTCTGATCAGTAGATTTTCGTGGTTTCTCTGATTAACAATAAGCAATGCCGGAGCAATATCCTAGCAAATGGGTTATGGACCATGCGCGATCTTTCTTTCCTCAATTTTGACTTCTTGCTTCTTCTTAACACACACACATAAACTTATGTGCACAACATGACCACACATATCAGGAGACCAGTTGCTTAAGCTTAGGACTTATCCTGGCTGGGGTTAAATTCCGTTGGGGGAGATATCTGGGAGAAAAAAAACGAAACAAACGCAACCCAGCGTGTGGGTCGACGGCGGATCTGTCGTTCCAGCTGCGAGGAATTCTACCACTTCATAGTTATAAAATCCGGTACACGTAGAGGAATCTCATTCTCCAGGCTTTAATAATGTTTTATCATATGAAAAACAACTTACTTTAACTTTATGTATTAATAATTGCAATAATAGACTTATATCAAGCATGTTAATTTTTCATTGATAAATGTAGTTCACTGAAAAATACATTTATGATCAGCAGGAAGAATAAATAATAAGAAAGATTATTTGTACATTTTAAGAAAAAAAAACATTTAAAAATGAGAAAAGTCCCAATCGGTATCCCACAATCAGACCTCCCTATCACCTATAATACCATCTTTACATACCACCATCCCTACAACCCATTACATTATATTTTGTCCAACTAATGTAATATTATATTACAATTGTTTGCCATTACTATCATACTTCTGCAGAAACCCGTTCTTGATATTATTTCATTTACCGGCATTCATATCATACAAAATTATCTGTATCTTTCAGAAATTCAGTAAACAAATGTTCTTTTACCAAAACTAACATTCTTTTAACTTACATCGTACGACAATAGAAGATGCACAAATTAGTGATCTTGATTGGTGTAGTTCATTTTCATCAGTGTGTCAGCATATGCCAATAAATAGATGTTTTAGTAGGGGTCAGATGGACCTTCCCTGTGGTTTAAACATCTGAGTTTTCCATATCGGGGAATAATGATGTAACAGTCTGTGGTTTGATTCATTACTTATTCACAAATGGCCTTACAGTCCGTCTTATTCACCAACACTCCGGTTTGCTGCTCGGTGCGCTTGAAAAAGAATTTGGGGTGCGTGCAGAGAATGGGGATGGTGGTGATGATGGTCCATGAGTGAGTGGTGATGGCGGTGGAAGTAGTGCTGGTGGTGGTGCCGTTGTGGTGATGATTGGTGATGGTGGTTCTGAGGATGAGTGGTTGGTGATGATGGTGGTTGTGTGTTGATGGTAGTCGGTGATGGTGGTTGTGATGATATGGTGATGTTGAGTGGTGATGGTAAGTGAGTGAGTGGTGGTGGTGGTGTTGGTAGGCGGTGGTTGTGGTGGTGGTAGTGTTGGTATGGTGGTGACGGTGGTTGTGAGGTGGTGATGCTGGCGGTGAGGTGGCAAGTAGCGTCGACGCATCAACTTCTGGGCCGTCATCTCCACGCCCCTCCGGCGCTTCGGCCCGCACGCTACAGAGCGCGCCAGGCACTTGCCTCCACGCGCCTGCGTCGCGACCGGCGCCCACCCCTCACCCACTGGCCCGCTCCGCGAATCACGCTCCCCGGCTAGCTCACACACATGCCACCTGGGGCCTCGGCAGATCTCGGCGATGGTATCGTTGGACGCATCGTCGTAGGAAGTAAAAATAACAACGGATCTGATGATTTGAATTAAATTTTATTATATATCATGAAGTAATCTACTTGTATTCATATCCTTTTGTACAAATTTTACTGAAAGTTTGAGACTTATTCTGAAAGTTAACAGATAACTTAACAAACGGACCACTTGAAGTGTCAAAGCTTGAGTGAACTTCAGTTCAAACTCTTTCACGAATAAAACTCATAAATCATGTGACTAAAAATTTGGGTTAAAATCACGTGCGTATTCATTAACATATTTCCTTGATAATTTTAGCCGTTACATTTCAAATTGTTTTTACGGTATATTCTTTATTCTCATCTCCTTTTAACTTTCGCATATTTGATTGCCAATCTGTTATAATATTTACAATTTGTAGCGTTTGGGATTCTTTTGCCAAGTCATACTTCCTTGTCAAGCAACATTTCTCAAATTTTCTCTAAATGTAATTTATGTCATTTTCTGTTTTCTCGCATTCAGCGCATTGGATTGAAGCGTTAATTTCCATCTGTGATGCTTCACCAAATCTTTATATCACGGCGCTTTTGTGTTGATTGAATTCGTCTTTGACACTCATTGAATGTCATCTGCGGCAATTTTGGAATCATTTAGACATCATCTGCGCAGACGATTGCGGAAAATGCATTAGGAATTTTCCGATTTTAAAGTACCGCGATGGTTTATAATAAGATGGTTGTAACAACCATCTTATTATAAACTTTATTGGCCAAATTGAAACTAATAATATGACTGGAATAGTCGAAGAAATAATGTGAATATCAGATACATTTCTTTAAATATCTGTATCCATTTTGTAACGTAAAGTAGAAAGTATTATTACTGGATGGAGTTTTCAGTCGTGAAGAAGCGGTCAATTGTTTCCATTTTTTCTTCTGTATTTAGAGAACCTTGGGATGCGCCACTCAGCTGTCAACTGTTTGAGATATGAGCTCTTAACGAGGCGTTTTGAGGGTCGTGTTGGGAGAAAGGCATCTCGATAATATTTCTCTGGATTATGCAAATAAATTCTCAAGGTATTTAAGGAGAAGACATTTACAACACATATTGTGTTTTATGATTTTTAGGAACGTATCATAAAGGCTTCACTTTGTACGAGGTAGATTATTTTAATATTCCCAAACCTTTGTTAATGCAAAGCATCTCAAAAATTTTATATATAATCATTCGTTTTGAACAGGAAATGTTAATAAATTATTTAAAAAATACACATTTTTTAGTAATAATTTTTGTACATTTAAGTGGCAGACATTGTTGATAGTTTTGTTGCGAAACATTTATTATAAAGATTCTCAATGATTAAGTGTCAATATGGTTTGCCAAAGCTTCTCTGTGATTAGTCAAGAACCTGCATTATAATGAATTTGTGTCGTAATAAAATTGGCTCATTATACAGCTGGTTTGTTAACAAATGAGACATTATACAATGGGAGTAGAAAAATGCCAGCAACTTGTACGAAAGTCTCTTATCGAACGCATTTCAGAATTTCGTGGCGCGTCAAACCTATACAAATGCTTTCCCGGAACTAGTTACGCAAATGTATATGTATTTGAGATTTCAGGTTGGTTAATGCGACGTGTGCAAGCTAGCGATGTTCACAGACCGCTTTTTACTTTTTATCCACACCTGGGGGTTAGGGAGTCATCTGGAGAGCGTGACTTATTTGCATCACCGTGTTCCTAGTTTATTTGGCTGCCGGAGCGTTCTTTAGTCACACAGATGTAGAAACTGAAAATCCATTTTATTAGAAAGCTACAGCTTCACTTTTGACTCGGACGGGAATCGAATGCTGGGCCGCCTCACCGAAAGCTAGCTCGCTGACCTGAGCCATCTGCGAGGATCTAGTACCGCAATTAACTATTACAAAATATTCGTAAGAAAGAAAACGTTGTCTATAGTGACAGGTTTAGAAATATTTATAACTGAACAATCATTGTTAAAAAATAATTGTTTCATCCGGTTGACATTTTAACGATGATATTTAATTTCATGTTCGCAATATTTTCACAAAAAATATTTATTTTACATATATTCACGATCAGTAAATTGATAAAGTGGTCACGAATTTTATTTGAATACAAATCTAGGTTCCATTTCATAGGAAGTAATGGCAATGATCATTAAGAGCATTCTATCAAATCTACAGTTTTCTTTTTGATGAAAGTGCGTGTTCATGAAAACAACGAAACATGTCGCTGGAGACATAATTGACGATTATTTGTATAATTGAAACATGTATTTCTTCTCAGCTGCTTTTATCTTAAGGTGCAATGACAGTCAGATGATTTGAATAGATACACATGAGTAGAACAGTCAGGAATAATTGCTGTAGAAATAAACTCCAACTGATTGCCATGACAGACCGGTAAGGTATCGCCCAAAGTCCTCGGGCTCTCCACATTGATCGTCCTCCACTCTGCATTCCTGAAAACCTCGTCTTGGCAGGACAGCGTAATGGCCGATGGCGAGCCCTCCCAACCCGCCCGACCGACCGAGCGGCGACCGGCGGCCGGGCGCGATTGTTTGCATCTTAGGTAATTGTGAGCGGAGACGAAAGCGCCCACCGGAAATTGCGCTGTTTTGCCCGCGCCCCCGGCCGCTCGTCGGCCGCGCCGCCACGATTGAGCGCGAGATGGCGGGGAAGAAGAGGAGGGCAGGGGAGCGGGAGCAGGCAGGGGAGGCGCAGGAGGGCGGCGGCGTCGCGATGGCGAGCATCGATCGGAACCGGTCGCGACGCGACGTCGAAGTCGGGCCTGCATATACTCCATAGGGCCTCCTCCGGGCGCACTGTGCGGGCTGGGGTAGCAGACCTCGTTGTGGCCCACGAGGCGCTCATTGCTGGAACAACTTCCTGCTTCCAGTATTCGAGCACATAACAAAATAATTTGCGTCTTCTAGTTATCTTACTGTTCACAGCACTTTCCGTTAAATCGTTTTTTCTTTCATTGCTGACATTGTATTTGTAACTTATTTCGCAGGCATAGTTACTAAACCAACGTCCTGCTTCCACAACTCTTACATACTTCTTTCTCCTCCCAGCTTCTTCCTCATGACATACGTCTTCCTTTCAATTTTTGTCTTAAATTCGTTGATTTATTTCCTTTAATCCATCGTTTACGCTTTCCTATTTTCTTTTCCTTTTCTGCCTACATTCCCTTCAAATATATATCTTTATTATAGTACAAGTTTCTTGCCCACCTGAACATACATGGAGTGGGTGAATAATTATGACGGGTTGGTATTGGTGTTACTATGTAAATGATGATAATGGTAAGAGGAATAAGAAAACAACAAGAAAACCTTTCGTGAATTTCCTTTTCAATTTGAAATGGATTGTCTGGAATTTAAAACCCCGTACATACAGGTAAGGAGAGCATTCTCACTACTACATCACGCGTCAATTCCATGTCGTGTAACCTTTGCAGCCACTTTTACTGTTTAGTAAGAACCAGGATTTATTCTGCTTCAATTGAGCTCCCAACTTTTCATCTTATCCTTACCCAATTCAGGTGCACTTCTCTTTTATCTTCTTCCTCTCCTGGTTCTTCTCCTTCTCGTTTTCGTCTTTTTCTTCTTCTTCTTCTTCTTCTTCTTCTTCTTCCTCACTTTCTCTCTACGTCCATTGTGAATAATGTATTTATCGCCGAATTACATGGGGCGCGTCAATACGAAGTGTGTAACTACTGATATCAGTGAACCCAAAAAAAACAACGTTGTTTTAAAAGATTACATTCACTTGATGTCAGGCTAATGTATTAATCGATAATTCATTTATGATTTCAGTTCAGACATACAAATCTAATGTACCATAATCAGGAATAGAGATCCACGAGTACTTCAAAACTGTTTCCGGAATCGCTGAAAACGAAAAATCACGAGAGCGTGCGCCGCAAGCGCTGTTCTTCAGCCAGGTCCTATGCGAAGGCAAAAACCTGACGCGCAAAGCCCGCGCAATCCTATAAAAGCTCGGAGCACTTCCCGCCGCGAAGACCGGCCGGGCTGCGAGCTATCCCGCTCGCAATCGCAGTGCTGGCTCCCGAATTAGCCAGCGACTTTGCGCTGCAATTCGCGGACGCAATTTTAAACTCCTGCCCTCGATGGCCGTCGCCAGCACGCCGAGGAATTAAAGAGCGCAAGAGGAGTTTTTATCAGTAATTGATAGGCTCCTAAACAGCAAAAATTCCGGTCTCTCCCTGTAATTGTAAAGGATTTCCAGCCGGGCCTCCGAAACGAAATATAAATTAGTCCTTTATCTGCGAAATAAATTTCCGCCCACCCACGATTACGTCATCAGAGCGGTCGGCCGTTTTTTCTTCGAACAAAAGAAGATCGTGACTGTGGCGCACAACTCACGGCGCATTCGCCGCCGTCACCGCCGCCGCCCCCGCCCCCGCCCCCGCCCCGCCCACGCGGTCATCGCCACCCCGGTGAGGACTGGTGGAGGCGGAGACGGGGGTTGTAGAGAAGACCGAGTTATGAATTGGTGTCGGAAGCACTGGGTTACGGAGGCAACGCCGCATGTAGTTGAGGAAACGAACGACAGTCTGAAGGGGTCGGAGGAAGAGATGGATTCTTACTTGTTGATGAGACCATCGAAACACCGGAATGATTTAAAGGAGTTGGAGGCACGAATCTTCAGTTATATTGCAGAATTACATTGAATTAATATGCAAGAAACCAGAATAAAGGTAGTGGATATTATTTTGACAGTGATTCAAGTGCAATGGCAGAAAGCCGAAATAAAAACTGTTGCTTAACAATTTAATTACTACAAAACGAAGAGATTGTGGCATTTATTGTGATGACTCCATACAAAATAAGTGACAATTGGCTCATCTTTGGCGTTCAGGAGAAGTAGAAAAGTGGCTAGGACGATGACGGTAAGGCCAGTGAAGAAAAGTGCTATCATTCCGCCTTCAAACGAACAACAATGAATCAAAAGGTAGCAATGCAACCTTCCAGAAGCAGCGTCGACATTGAAAATGAGATGATTGGTTGTGCTCAAATCTGGTGATGTATTGAATTCGTCCGTTCTGGTGGTTCAATGCAGAGCTGCCCAAATGCACGAATTCGGGACTGCAGTGGCCGGCTACAAGGAGTGCCCGCAGTGGCCTGATGTACAGGTGCAATAAGTCAGAATTGCTCAAGTGGACGGAACACTTGGCGTGACTTTATTCTGGCTTATTTGCAGGGGACATCAGGTGGCTGAGACACATCCTTAATCCAGGAGAGAATGTTCGGAGCAGTCCGTTCCAGTCTAGTGAGTCAGAGGACGGGGCCACTGAATCTCGAAAAAATAGTGCAGGAAAATAAAAGTTATAGTCTGTAAGATGGTGACACTTTCACCATCAAAATGATCAAACAGTGAAGCAACAGGTTCCTGGTGAAAACTTGAACAGAAAAAGGATTAATCAAATAAATCAAATTACACTGAATAAACCATCGACTACCAATGAAACGATGATTCCAGTCAAATTAAAATATATATTTGCAGACATTTCGACCTACATTGTGAGGTCCTCTTCAGTGTCTGGAAGGTCAATTATCAACCAATCAGTTACAATAATCTATTACATAATATATTACACGAATATTAATAGTTATAAAATATAAACAGTGAGACAGGGACGTGTTACCTGTAAAGTTGAGGTTATGTTTACATCTTGATATAAAAAAATAAAAGACCAGGAACTTATAATCGTAAACAGTTGTGATCTACGTAACATTGTTGAATGTAGCTCGATGGCGGGATAACCATTAGGAATTTGTGTTGTACAAAGGAACTCTCGACAAGTTTCCCGTGACCTGTACCTCTCCTTCCAACGTGCTGTGCAATTCCTCTCTGTCATCATTGTCACCACCATTTACTCATTAGAACTCCATTCATGGACTTCATTGATTTCAGCAATGGTTGAACCAAATAAATAAATAAACAAACAAATAACCAACTGGGGGAATGCAAATGATGCAAATGATGGAAAAAATGTGGGAACGATGGATCAGTGGTGCAAGAAAAGCCATTCACCCCTAAGCATATGGCATCTCCTTACGCAGGGCTCGAACCACCAGATTTCGACTACGGTCGCTTCGCCGCTGCGCAAAGACAGGTGCAAGAGGAATAGAAAAAGCGAAAAAGAAAAAAAAGTGACAGCAGCAGAATCAAAGGAAACAGTGGATACTACGCACACTCTCAGAAATGTCTGCAAATACTTTTAATGTAAAGTACATGAAAGTAATATTCATGTACGTAAATCAAATTTAATGTATACGTACAGTAACTTTAATGTACCTTTACATTGACTTGTACGTGTAGAATTAAAGTTAATGTAGACTATGTCAAGTTAACAATCGTACATTAAATCTACATTGGTTTTAATTTAAGCATTGGATTTAATGTACAGATCGTAACTAATACATTCGTACATTAAATATACATAAAATTTAATGTAATTTCTAATTAAACAGTGCAGTTTCCATACGTAGCGGCAAAGGAGTGGAAAGAAAGGTAACTGGAAATGGGGGTCGTACAAGCAGCGTCAGCGGAAGCAGATGTTGGGGCGTAAATCTCCCCCTGCTTAACCTCCAGACGCGCGCTGAGAGCCCTCCATCACGCGCTGAAAGGCGACCGCCCTCTCCCGCATTGGCGACTTTGTGTTTATTCTTAGATGCGCCCTCACGAAAGAAGCGCCAGCGCCATCTTTCATCAGCGAACGACGTTAGTGCGTAGTAACGCTGGGCAGTCGCGCGTTAGAGGTCTCCATCTCTATGCAGTTGCCATAACGTCAGCCATGATGACAACGAAAATACATTTACGATGCTGAGGGTGATGAGCTGAAAACGCGCGTAGGAGCTTGACAACGGTTTCAGAAGACTTTTTTCGTTCAAAGTTTTTCTTGTTTTCTGCACATTAGACAAACGGGGATTTGTGTTTTCAACACTTTTACATCACTAAATTTGGGCCCAAGTTTGTTTGGATCTCTTGGTTGTTGATGAACTGGTAATGTTTACCAGTTAATAGTACACAAACATTCAACCTGGAATCAATTATATCGACATGACTTTTCTCTCAAGTACTCTGTACCTTGAGTCTTTTTATAGTCAAGAACATGTTGAGATGATATAAGATTAGGAAAGTAAAAATTACTTTTCATTTTCATTCTTAGGGATATGTTGTTTGACAATTTAAATAGATTTTCCTCAAAGGTACAGATAGGTTAAAATTCCTCTTTGTGGATATTTGCATACAGAAGAAAATATAGATGATTGAAATCGAGAATTTTTAAATATTTTTAATATTATATAAGTAAGCATTAAGAAGAATTTGAAATGCATTAATTAAAAGAAATCATGTGATTGCTCACGGCTTCGAAATTATTTGGATAATATTTCCTTTCACATACTCATTATTAATTAAAATACACAATTGAAGTTTTTCCTTGAAAAGAAATTTCCTTTTCCTTTAAAATAAATGAAATTTTAATTAAAATATTCAGGGAATAATTTTGTTATATGGAATTTAATTTATATAATTTCGTTTATGTAATTATAATAGCCAACGTGTGTTATGAACCCACAATTATTATTCGTTTTATAGAGATTCCTCATGCCTTAATAAATTAACGACTTTTTGGTGATATGAGGAAACTCTTCTATTATTATGTCATTCAGAGAAAACTAGAATATATATATATATATATACTTATATATATATATATATATATATATATATATATATTAGAAAAAACGATTCGAATCAAAGGGCAGATTTGATTGAAACTTCAGAGTATAACATAATGGATTTTCAAGAAAATGAGTTGAGAGAATTCATGGGAGGCTGCGATAAGACCTTCTGTCTCTCTGATGTTTAGGACACGGACAAAATGGCGTACTCGGGCGAGAACTCTGTCATGTAGAAATCCAACCCTCCTTTCTCTCTCCCACATCTGGGAGAAGGAAAACTATATTGGATGTGTCTGCTCGTATCTGATTTCGAGATATTTCCTGCCTCATTTTTATCACAGGGGGGCTCAGAGTTTATGTTGATTACCATGCGGTGAACATTACACACGGGTTTTGCTTTGAAAATCAAGTTGAAGGACGCGTACTTTTCGAATTGTGTACCATCGATGTAAAGAAGCAGTCCGTTAAACAGTCCCTGTGCTATAACATAGGAACGAAAAGTAAGTATTTAGTAGCATTTTTAGTAAATTAAGACAATGAGAAAAGGAAAGATGTACTCTGTTTTGCAGTAACCTGTCAGTTCTAACTACATATCAACTTATGAATGATTGATGAACGTTTTACAAAAAACATAGGTAGATAGTATATCAATTTTTTTCTATTGTAAGATTTGGAGTGATGCTTTTCAGAATTTCTTTATACGGAAGCTGTACTTGTCACTTCTTGTTAATATTATACAAAATTTGGAACGGGTTAAAAGATCGCATTATAAATGTTTACCCCGAACTGGATTTGCGAATACTTTCTAGCACCTCTGGACGATAGTCGTATTTATCTGACTGATTTCTCGAAGATAAGGCTATCTGACTACCAATTTATATTATTCCAAATCCCATCCCACCTCAGAGCTTCATTCATCAGAAGACATAAAACGTTTCAATTTTTACCCCTAGTGATAATAAACCATTGTCGATTCACGACGATGAAGTAAAAAAAGGAGATGAAAATCACGGGATTTGGTCGGAATAAATTAAGAAATTAAAACATTAATTTGCCGACGTTTCGGAATATTTTTATTTCATCCTCTGTGATGGTGGTAAAACATAAAAATATCAACATTACAGACTTACAAATGGCAGTTACAACTTAAGCGCATACTATTCATAATGATCACAAACTGTATTAACCTCACTACAAGTTACACCTTTCGAAAACCTAATGGCAAGAAGCCAGTGCAATTCCACATGGGGTGGTGACAGAGCGAAAGTCTCTCACGCACATGTCCACCCCAAGCCAAGGCATCGCAGCAAGGGAACGAAACATCTACTGCGACTCAGTTATGCGATCAGGACATTTTTGATGCATAACCTGCATCGGTCAAACGAAAGCGTTTAACCAACACATTAAATTAAACTCAAACCGAGCAGAGTATTCAGTTTAATTTCTTTTAACGATTAGTACAGCTCGTCATCATTAACTACTGCACGCTTATATTGTAACGTAGTACATCTTTATCTATTAGGGGCTTGTGTTGTAGAAGACCTGTCCACCTGTCGAAGGAAACGTTCCGCGTTGTGAAGGCCATATCTCGGAAACGAAGCATTTCCGGATACATGTTGTAATAAACTATTTTGATTGTCTACATATGGGGAATACATACCTGAAATTATGCCCCCTATTTTTGAAATACATTGTATTATGCGCTTATGTTGTAACCTACCATTAGTATATCTATAATGTAGCTGTTTAATGTTTACTACCAGCACTGAGGAAGGATAAAATATTCCGAAACGCAGTTTATTATGACTATTATTTTTTCCTTATTCCTTTCATTTATTCGGTTTTCCTTGCGATCGTCCTTGTGGATCGGCACCAGCGCATCCACGCAACGCAGGCAGTGCGCGAGCGCAGCTCAGGCCGTTGGCGAATGCCTCCAACGTCTTCAGGTCGGATCGGGAGGCGACAGCGCATGCGCGCGGCGTCCCCACTCAGGACAAAGTATGTAACGCACTGGATCTTTATTTAACAGCCTGCTGGAAGCGAGTGTCCGTGATCATGATATTCCACGGTTACGCGTCTTTGTGATACTCATGAGATGAGGTTATGTTGAGTTAAGGATAGTGAAGTGGAACAATAGTTTTAAATAATTGCTTTCCTTCCCTGTCGCATGAAGAAAAGACACAAGTAATTGAGTAATGAACGATCGTGATGTAACCTGATAATTTCAGAATTTAATTTTCAAAACGAGAACCGAAGAATGGGAAAAGTGTCGAGCATGTCTTTTTAAATACTTTAAAGTGTATTATTCCAATCTTTGCAATAGAAAATACAACTTCATCATTGTTATTATTTTGCGTCTATCTTTCCTCATTCTTCTAACATTATAATTTAAAACAATTAAGGATTTTGTTTATATAATTCAATTTTACTCTAAATAAGCAAGCGAAAAGAGTAGTATGGGGATTAACACTTTCTTCACTGCCAACGCCCTGGGTCCAGAGTGAGAAGACGTCACAAAACATCTTAATTACGCGAACGTAGACAAACTGCAATTGTGTAGAAAGTAATAGTGAGCAATATCATAAAATATTCATTCTCATGCCATTTGGAAACACATTTCATATTTGCATTTATCCATATGATGCGAAAATTAGTTTACTCCTTCTCTTCTTAAATTGATTTTCTCATGTCCCTTAGTAAGCAATGATAAAGTGCCCTTCTACACAATTTCCCAATTTTCATAGTACATTTTTAAACCATTTAAAAAATCTGAACTCTCTGGGAAGCTGGAGAAACTTTCATCTCATGACACTGTTTGAAAATGACCGTATAAAAGTCATAATTAAAAACTTTGGTGGGTGTGATTCCTAATACCCTGAAAGGTGGACTGTAGGGACGCCCCTTTTTAATACGATGCTTAATGGGTGAGTTAACGCGAGCAGGGCGGCGGCAAGAGGCCTTAACGACCTGGGACAGCGGTCAGCGCCGGGAAGGCCCAGGGGCTTGGGGCGTTCGGGGGCGGGGGAGGCCGGGCGGCGGTTGGGAGGGGGCGGAGGAACATGTTCGGGGGAGGCGGTGGGGCGATGCTTCGGAAGATTCGGGAAGGCGAGGCTCTGCGACGCGGGCGAATCCCAAGCACAGAAGAAATTAGCTTACGCCGCTAATGTTTTGTCACCCAAGGGTTGTTTAGGTGTATTTTTAAAGCGTTATCTACAAAGTGTTTAAGTAGTAGTAACGTTCAAAAATTCATATTCGTGGTCAGCCTTTAAAAAATGATTAGAGTGTAAAGATTGTCCGTCTGTCTGACCTTAACCCGAATGTTCGAGGGTGTAGAGAAATCAAATTATATAGGGAATTTAGAAAAAGTGATGTAGATACTGTCGTTTTCTTGACCAATAAATGTTTTTAGAAGCTCACTTACAATTAGGAATCAGATCCGGGTTCTTGCGCACGGAGCCTTGTAGGTAAAAACAAAGGAAGTCTAAAGATTTAAACATTTCCATTGAAACTGAAGGTATATTTGAATCAGCTCAAAAATTAGGAGCCAACTAGTAATATAGTGGAGAGACGAAGTCAATACGTCCTTAACAGGTGAGGAGATAGGCGAGATGTGAAATGGTCAGGCTTGAGAAACTTCGTAATGCGTGATGCGTAAAGGCTAATACGGGGCTTTACGCATCATAAGGAAAGTAGGAAAGAAGAGAGTCAACGAAATGACAAATGAATTACAATGCATTATCAAATTAGTAATTTGATACCTGGATATCAAATCTAATGTTTCATAAATTATCCAAGATTAAAATTATATTTCTATTATAAATGATGCAACGTGTAAAAAAACTAATATTAATTTCCACGTTCCCTGCGGAAATTTTATGGAATTTAATTGTTTTCAAAGAAAGGAGACAATAAATAATCTAAAATGTTGGTATTAAATAATAATGTATTACCTACCTGCAGATATTAAATAGATTTGTTTTAATTTATTAAATAGAATAGTTGTTCCTCATCAAAAACTGAACTATTTTTATTGGCTCACTGGCGCATTCATCTGTTCGATGAATGGGGATATATCACAGTAGACTGCCGAACGGGGGACATGAGATCGCTCTGAAAGATAGACGTAAAACAGGAATACACACAGACACAGTACACTGTCAGAAATAACATTAAATTTAATGTACACATTTGTAATGTACGAATGTACATGAATTTTAATGTAAATTGTACATTAAATGAGAGTTAATGTACATTTTACATTAAATTTAATGCTTAAATTAAAATCAATGTAGATTTAATGTGCGACTGTTAAGTTAACTTACTTGTGTACATTAAATGTAATTGTACACGTACATTAAATTTAATGTACACGGACATTAAAATTACTCTACATGAACATTAAACTTAATTTACGCACATGAAAGTTACTTTCATGTACTTTTACATTAAAAGAAATGCAGAAATTTCTGACAGTGTAGAGTGCAAGCGAGAGAGCTAGGCAAAGCGAGCGCCATTGCGCTGCCACTCGGCGGTGGCCGAAGCGGGCGAGTGTTGCGGGTTGGAGTGGGCGGGGAAGGGCGGGGAATTGTGGAGCGTGCCTGAGGCGGTGTGGCCCGGAGGGAGTGACTTTCAGCCAGGACTCGCTGAAAATTTCAGTGAAGCCAGATTTAGGGGCAGCGTTTCCCTGCTGGCAGGGAAAGGAGTCCTCGCGTATGAATTTCGACAAGGATTACCACGGTGGCAGTAGAAACATTCACTATTTGAGGCGCCACAGGGCCTCCGCTGCGGGCAGGAAGACTTCTTTCTCTGATTCTTAGATGTTTGCTCCCCACCTTCACGGGATTGTGTTGGTGTGTGTGTGTGTGTGTGTGTGTGTGTGTGTGTGTGTGTCTGTGTGTGTGTGAATGTTAGCTTTTATTCATGACGAATTGGACTTTGGCTTGTCTTTTAGTTTCTCTTCTTCCTGTACAATTCTTGTACTTCTTTCGTGTTCGCTGCATAATCAATTTCATCGTGTTTATCTCAACGTGTCCTCTTTTTATAATAGTTTTCACATCCAAACAACATTTTTAAACCATTGCATATATACACATTACAAATACATATTTGCCATAACCCAAGCAAATGCCATTTACATAAACTGCTTTAACGAGGCATCCAGCTACTCTTGGCTTTCATGCAGAAGTCGCCATCAGCCTCAACTTCCGGCGGTGGAGAGAGATCTAGATGGGAACGAGAGACCAAACAACCTCACTCAGTGTGTTCAGGTCGATGGAGCAACCACGGACAGAGGAAACGTGGTGTTAACAAATATGGTCGTAGCGGTAGCAGATGGTTAAGATAATGGGCACGTGATACGTTGAATACTGTAGGTCTAAGAGCCGCCCAGTTACAATGAAAGCTAGGCGAGCAGATGAGCTTGATAAATGACAGCGGAAATGATGATGGTTTGGAGGCGATACAAAATAAGGTAGTAATTGCCTAGTAATAGAGAGGTAATAATATGTAGCTGTGACGCCGTACTCCCAGTAAATAGGCATAATAGTTATAACGGTGGTGGTATAACGATTTTCGCGCTGCGATTTTGGTATGCGCACAGGAGTTTCTTTCGCAGTTCCACTACTGATTTAAATGATTTGAAGGGGATAGATGAAGGATTAGATGAGCTCGGACAAAGGACACCATAAGATGCACACAAGGTAGTGGAATCTGGTGCTGAAAGAAACGAAAAGATTGTCAAGTCTGCTATCGAAAATTGGGAAGCTATTCTAGCGGAGGACTCAAAGACGACGAGAGCAGTGACTAAGATGATGAAAGCATTGCCGAACATACGAAACGGCACCGATTGACACAATTCACTGGAAATAACTATCGGTGTTTCACTGTACATATGTTCTCACATTATTTGTAATTTTTGAAAATTCATAAAATTCAAAAAATACTAAATCTGAGCCATTTTTAAGCATTCTTTGCTCCATCCGAAGAACACAATTAATAAAAAAAGTAGTAGTGCTACAACAGCACATGCTTATCACATTATTTTTAAATTTGCTAATTTCTAAAATGAAGAGAGTTCAACGAAAACGACACCACAGTATACGAACGAGATTTATCCTCTTTTTGGATATCAGGTTCCAATTAAACGAGTGTTTTCTGACTAAAATTTCTGATTTCTGCGGTATCATTCTTTTTTGTTATTTTATGTACACGACAAAGAATACGATTTCCTAGTATGGAGACAAGAAGTGAGTTTTGAATCCTCCAAAATATGCAGAAGCTATGGCAGCATGACTGCAAGTGAAATAACAGTAAAGTGGCTAAGACGATCGCAGTAACCAATGCACGATCCCTTGATTGAGTTTTTCGTGTTTCCGGGCGCGTCAACTGCTTTGGTACTAGTCCTGTTCGTGTAGTGCAGGTTTTTCCTCGGGAGATGGCACTGATCTTCCCCCGCTGGATGGCGAGATCCGGCGCCGACCTAATGGGGTTTCCTCCTAATAAGGACTCCCATCAGTGGGGCACCGCCTCACCCGGGACAAGCTCTAACCTCTCGACCGGTCTCCCGGAATATGTGGTAGTGTAGAGCATGTTAGTGTGTGTGTGTGTGTGTATAAGGGGATAGGAGGGGACAAGGAAGAGGAAGGAAAGATCGCGCGCAGTCCATTTGTTGGGGTACTGCTCCGACATTCGCCTGGTGTTGATCGGAGAAACCACGGAAAACTACCGATAAAAGCAACTGGCCCAATGGTGTGGAGCAATTCTCCTGCAGAAAGCTGTAGCTGAAAAGCTAGTGTCGAAAATCCTGCCGTCGCACCGTCGGGACTGGAACCTAGGACCTCCGGGTCAGAGGCGCTGCAATGACATCAGTTAATGCACTGAGCTACCGCTCCCGGTCGCACGATCGCCGCGACGGAAACGGTGGCAGGCCCACACAGACGACAGCAGTGGGACTTCCGACTTGGGGCGGGGGCGGGCTGGGAGGTTCAGTCGGCGGCGGCGGCGGCAGCGGGGAAGTCCGAGGCCTGTGTCAATACGGCGAAGCCCGTTCAGAGCGGAGCGGCCGCGGCCGCGCCACTGGAGAGAGTTCGACAGCGCGAGGGCCAAGGGCGGGCCCTGGGCGGCTTGCGCGGGGAAAGGGCCGTTGAACAACCGTCATTATGCGCCGCTCGAGGGCCTGGCGGCAGTGGATAAATATTGGAAATTCTCGCCTGGCCCCTAAGCGCGCTGTTGTGTTGTTACTGACTAATTACTTCGGCGGCCGGCGCGGCACCGCGCGGGACCGCCCCGGGCCCGCCCCCCGCCCCGCCCCACCGCTCCGCCCGCCCATCTTAAGCGGAGGTGGAACCCGCCCGCGCGCCCGCCCGCCCCGCACGCACTCGCGTGGACCGACGCCAGCTGCGGGCGATGCTAGGAACACCTCCAGAGATCGCCCCTCGAGTTAAAGGATGGGCGTCGTGTAGGGATCTCAAATGCTTTCTTGCCGGGAACAGTAGCTCAGTGCATCATCTGATATCACTGCACTGCCTCTGACCGGGAGGTCCTAGGATACACTCCCCACGATGGCAGAATTTTCAACGCTAGCATTTCAGTCGCTGTCCGGAGGAGAATTCTAGCGGCCGGCTGCTCTGATCAGTAGTTTTCCGTGGTTTCTCCGATCAACACCAGGCTAATGCAGGTGCAGTACCCTAACAAACGGGCCACGGACCGCGCGCGATCTTTCCTTCCTCTTCCTTGTTCTATTCTCTCCCTTACACACACACACACCACTAACATGCACTACACCTCACATATTCCGGGAGACCGGTCAGGAGCTTAGAGCTTGTCCCGACTGGGGCGGTGCCCCGCTGGTGGGAGAGTCCTGGTTAGGGAGAAACCCCACTAGCCGACGGTAGGCCGGTGCCGGATCTCGTCATGCAGTGGGGGAAGATCACCGCCATCTTTCGAGAAAAGCATGCACTACACTAATGGGGCACTAATGGGATTGATAAATTTAAATTAATAAATTATCCTGAGTAATACAATCCTAATGAAGATATTCTTTCGTTTTGGAATACTTCTGAAGGATAAGAAGAAGAAGAAGAAGAAGAAGAAGAAGAAGAAGAAGAAGAAGAAGGAGGAGAAGAAGAAGAAGAAGAAGAAGAAGAAGAAGAAGAAGAAGAAGAAAGAATTGCTAAAAAAATGCAAAATCTGTATTATTTTAGCAGCAAAGCATTTCACTTTCACACGAACAAAAAAATCAGAAATTTTCACTTGCATCTCGGAGAACCACTACATTAGAAGCATTAAACTGATATTTAGTTTTTCCTAGTGTAAAACTTGCAGTGATTCTTCAGATAAAATTGAAATGGGTTAGATATGCAAAACATGCGTTGCAAAGAGAATTAAAATATGAAACGAATTAAGTGAGTTTATGATAACATTGTTTGTGTGAATCTTATTCGAAACATTCTTTTCTAAGACTGACGTTTCTCCCACCCACATATACAAAAATATAAATGAAATAAAGATATTGTGTATAAAATAGATAACAATCAAATTGATTAATTATTTATTAATTGACAATCGAAAAACAATTCATTTCAAAACCGAACTACAGAAATACATTTAATATTGTATCTCTGCCACACTTTTCAAAGTTAGATCAAGAATTAGATATCTCTTGTTATATTAATATTCAAAGAAAGATTGAAAATATCTATCAATATAAAAGTGTATGTGTGTGTGTGTGTGTGTGTGTGTGTGTGTGTGTGTGTGTGTGTGTGAGTGTATCATGGATCTCTTTTTTGCTAGCGTATCTCCTGTTCCTTTTCCTTTATAATCACTTCACTTCACGATTTGAGTAGAACTTTATTAAAAAAATTATTAGCAGAATATTGAGGAACAAGAGCGTACAATTTTGTTTACAAGAATGTAGTAAGTTTCTATTTGATTTTGAAGCCCCTAGGACGAGAACCCCTTTCTTGATCCATTTCGCAAAGAACAGCCACCAGAGGCCGGGTAGCTCCAATCACAGAGGAACTAGGCCCCTCTGAGCTGTGCGCGGGCGCGCTCGTCGAGGAGTTGAACAATGTTGGGCCCGAGAGGGGAGTCAGGGGGCAGGGCGGGGCGGGGCGGGGCGGGGCGGGGAGGCGCAATGCTTGCATTCCTTCATATCCCCGCGGAGCCAGATCTTGAGTAGCCGCGCGGAGAAGCGGAGTGAAATCTTTTGGAGGCGGAGGGTTGGCAATTAAATTCGAAGCCCCGACGGGCGGACCACAGGAAGGAGGAACCACTATTATTAGACGTGGCCCTGCGCGCCAGAGCGCCCGGCAGGCAGCTTTACCCAGGGAGAGTGCCAACGGCAAACAGACACACATGAGGAGAACTGAAGAGAAAAGTGAAGCGAGTCTGAGTCAGAGATGTCTGGCTTAGAAACAATGAAAGAGAGGGATGATAGAAAAATCATGTGAGTTACGTAATGAAACAAACTGTCTAATTTAATTTTTACATTTAATATTTTTCTCTTAATCAATATATATATATATATATATATATATATATATATATATATATATATAAATTAATATTTAATTCAGAAACATTAACTACAAGACGTACATTTCTCCCATCCCCAGGGAATAATTAATTAAGAAGTATTCAACGTAACCCGTTCCAAATTTATAAAAGAATATGGGCGCCAGGAAAAGATTACGTTTGTTCAATTATTAAAATTAATCTTCAACTGCTATTTCCAATAAATTAATATCCGGCTAACTGGGTCGATGGGTCTTATAAGAAATAATCGCTATTGCCAACTAATAGCCAATTATTCAGTCTGCTATCTTTTACAGAGTGGCCGAGGAATCTGAAAAACAAATATACATTTCTAGCTATTCATTTGCTGGAATTGGCTAAATGAAAATCATCTTCTCTCGTCACCGAAACGTGTAAGTTTATTCAATGTTTAAGAAATTTTAACAATACGAAACGTACTTTCGGTCGCTGACCAGTTTCAAACTTACACTGCAATTACCCGTCTTCGCGCGCTCTTGACCGATGTCGCCGCGTAGAACCATTTTCAATTTTTCCAGTGTCGATGGCTCCAGGTCAAATCATCATCTTCTTTTCTTTCGTTTTGAGCAGTGTACTCAAGTCACTGATCTTCACCGCCTCATAGGTTGATAAGACTTAATTGTTTTTCTTTTAAAAGTTCCCAGTTCTTTCGTATACTTAAGATATTAAAGTTCAGCAAACTATTATCACCATCAAATACTCTGATCCTGTTGCCGAAATTCACCTACGTTCACAGTTTAAATTCTAGCTGCTGCCATAAATATTTCCAAGTTCCAATTTCGCACATTGCATCAATATTCTAAAGTCAGGCAGCCCTACGCTCCAAAGTAGATGTTCACAATTTCCAAACTCTCAACATCAATTGTCTACACACGATCCGCCTTTACAGCACCACGGCATAAGTAGGAATGCATCCATATTCCCCTCTTTCCAATACATTCAAGCTCGGTCCGCATACTTTTTCACTGTTTTGTGAAAAAATTCGACCACTTCCGTCGAAATATGTTGTCATTCCATGCCTAGCCAATCCCTCAATTGCCCGCAGTTCAACTAGCCGCGCCCCAGATTGCTCATTTGCTTTCTCAGCCAATCCCCAAACGGTTACTTTATCAACTAGCCGCGCCCCGTGGTTCAAAGCAATGCCGGATTTGTTGGCCCTTGACGACAACTCGTCCACCGTTGCTATGCATATGACCCGTATGTCTATCCTTACCATTCACCCCTGTTTACAATAAATGTTATGACTGCCACAATGTCCACATATTGGTATGTCACAGTAAATTGATTCAAGTGGTGAGGTGTAAAATTGACATTTACACGCAGTGGAATGATTGAAGGCGTTGTCATTGTCAGCAATAGTATTTATTTCACGAAATAGCAGCTTTCAGTCAAACCTTCATCATCATCGATTTTTCAGGCGGGTTATTCCAGGCGGTTCGTTTTTGTGGCTCCAGACAGCAGAAGGCAGTGATGATGGCAAGCCATCAACTGCTATTATGAATAAATACTATTGTTGATAATATTTAACATAGCATCAATCATTCAATATGTCTGTAAAGATGAAACTCATGACGAACAGAATGTGGCAGGCTAACATTTGAAAAGGAAGGTGTCCATAGGAGACACAAGAAGAAAATGGCTTGCAGAAAGTGTTGCCGAACAGACTTAGATTCCACTTCTTCTCCATATGATATACAAAGTTTTTAACGTTTTTAGATCGAATAAATCAAATAAAATGGCAACAAACGTAGGACAATTTGTGGTAATAAGTTTCTGTACTTATCTGAGTTTATTGTTACAAGAAAGTAAGTTTTATATGCAAACAAGCTTTAATACATTTGTCGCATTTTTATTATCATACTCATATGTTATTTACAGTTACTACGAGAATTTCTTTTGGTGAATATTAGAACATTAAAGGCTTTAATTTGTGAATTAAAGATTGTGAATGTTAATAGGAAGAAAACATTCGGAATTAAACCTGTTCTTCGCTGTATTTATTATATCATTCTTCTGAGTGGAACTATGATTATTGTTTTACTTGAATTAAAACAATTAATAAAGCACATATTAATTTTACTTTTTTTTAAATTCGTTAACAACATTTTCCGTATTTCAATGTGAAATGGATAAGCCAAGAAACAAGATTACCATGAGAAACACCTCGCCAACTCACGCTTCATGATCTTCGACAGGCTGCATAACAAACGAGATTCAGGTTAATGATCAGATGTTTACTTTATTTGAAGGTTGAAGTTATATAGACTGGACATCGAATCATGGGAATTCCACTATATCACGCACAAAGTGGCGTCACTGACGTAACTCGCATCTTCTGACATATTGTTCTCGCAGAACGCGAACTGGAGTGTCCTTCTGCTGCTTTACGTTGTATGATCTCACTTGGCCATCAATTTGTAGAGTATCCCTCATAGCCCCGTATCTCAGCGGGTAACAGATGTGCCGCGACGTCCTCTCTGGGCCCGTGGAACCGCATTTTCTGGAGACGCGGCCGCCCGCAAGTCGCGAGCATTTGTTCTAATTGTCGCGCGCGCTCCGGAAATAGCTGTGGTGGGGGCGGCGCCAGGCCATGGGCTGACGAACGGCGCGGCCGCATGCATGTAATAAGGCGGCGACGCATGATGCAACACCACGCCCCTTCCCTCCTTCCCCGCAGGCCAAGATCTCCTCTGTCTGCCCTCCGCAAAGGAAACCAACCGGCCGTCTAGGCGTTCCGACTGCCACTCTTGGTTCTTTAGAATCTCTTTTTAGCACATAGACGAAAAAATAAAACAGGCTAAAATAAAACTACTGCAATTAAAACCTTTAATCTTTAGAAACAGTGCATTACCATATCATTTCTCAATTGCAATATACAAAGCCATTCTAAGACCGCTACTGCTGTATGCTTGCCCCATCTGGATAATTCACCAAAAACCAATCTAAAGTACAGATCATTTCAGAACCAATTTCTCAGAACCAAACCTACTGTGCGTGGTTTGTCACGAATCATCAACTACAAAGAGAGAACTCAGCAGGCTCATTGAGCATCATATCACATGCCAGCCACCAACTTTTTATTATTTACCTCAAATCTCTTCCCTTGCAACCTTTAGACTCGCTAAAAACCAGGTACTTTTAGAATAAAAAACAGATACCCCTAAAATGTATTCCTCAAAACCTTCTCTGAATTTGAACCGGAATAGAGGGACCCAATAGGGCATCTCAACCTTATATTAGATTAGAAGTCTTAGAAATGTTTTAATTATAAGTTAGTAAGTAAGCCTATCAAACACATGTAAAGTTTATACTAAAACTGACCTATGTATATCCAACAAAAGCAATAAAGAAATTAAAAAAAAAGAATCTCTTTTTGAAACGACTGGTATTCGTTTCCAAGCGTGTAAAAGTAATAATGTAAAGACGCTAACTGTCTTTTAATGCGATTTATGACACAACAGTGGTTCTCGTTGCATATTTCATCTCATTACCTCCCATACCAACCCTCGTAGCGAAGATTTCATTCCCGACGGGAACAAACTGGTTGCTCTAGAGTGATAAGGGGTACGCTTACTTCTTTAGAATCTCGTCGAGAAACACGAAGCGTTATTTTCCGAAGCTCGTTAAAGCTGTAGTGCCGATGGTGCTTCGATCCTATTCGTAGTATATGAAGAACGATTAATCAACGAAATTTCAAATAAATCATTGGATTTTATAAGTTTTGTATACCTAGTTTGATAATCTTCAAATTGTAATTTTTTGAAGAAATTAAAAAGAATCGTGATTATACAATAATGGAAAACAAAATATTACAAACGCTCTCAAACATGAACATTGCTTACACTCTATAACTCTATAAGTCATTTTGATATACACAATAATTAATTAATTAATTATTTAAAGCTGTAAGAAATATTTGTATAAGATAACTCAGTCGACTTAAATTAAGTTTGCAATGTTGTAAATACGTTCTTTAACATATTTTATAGATACAACAACAAAAAGTAACTGGAACCAACTAAATCCTACTTTAAGAAAGTATTAATACTTAAATACAATTATTCTATAATTTATCAGGCAATATTGTTTCATTAACCAATTGTAAAGAAGTTCAATATTTTATTTGAAAACAAATGAAGATTTTGCCATTTTTTCTGCTCAGGAAACTCTGCTAATGACCTTTCTCTTCATTTACCCATTTCGACTATGACTATCTAAAAACCTGCAGTAATTCTAACAGACCACAATCGTTATGTGGCATGATTCTCCGACACCTGACACACAAAAAAACTGTCTCTCTTAGCCACAGAGATCTCTCCCGAAATGCAGACACGGAATCACCGGAGGCGAGGCGCGAGTGCGCAGCCAGTGGCGCGCGGCGGAAGTGACGCGGCGATTTACGAGAACTTCAGGACTTCCGGTCGCGCGGCCGCGCCGGTGACAGCTTTACGGGCGCCCGCCGCGCTCCTGGCGGCGGCCGCGCGCGACGCGCGACGGCGAGGTGGGGCAGGGCGGACCGTAAAACGGCGCGAGAGGGCAAAAACGCGCAGCGGAAGGCGGCCACGCCGCCGACTGCAGGGTGGGGACAGGGCGGATTAAACTGGCGTAATGGAAGACAAGAATATAGCATTCATTGACATTCTTTTCACTCAAAATTTAGAAATATTTTATTTTTATTTTACAATTGATTGGTTAGCTGATTTATTATTATTATTATTATTATTATTATTATTATTATTATTATTATTATTATTGCTATTTTCTCGAGGTTTTCTCTTGGGATTCATAGTTTAAGGGGCCTCTAGGCATACCACATTCCTATTTGCATGTTGAGGACTGTATGGCAACAATCCAGCAGGTTTTTCAAGAATGACTGACCCCCAGGCTTTTGGGATAATTTTATGAGGATGAAGACCTATTTTTCCTAAATAATTCATTTAGATTTTTGTTAACCAGACCTGTAGCTGTGTACAGATGGTATAATTCAACAGACTCAAGTTTGTATGTTCTTTATATTCTATTGATGGGGAATGTATTTTGAGATTTTTTTCTGTTTCTGCCTTGATGTTGTGATCTGCAGGGTGTGTAACATCAATAATGAATGCTTCCTTTTTTCCTCTATATTGTAGTACAATGTCTGTTTATTTGCCGGGATCGTTTTATCAGTATGTATTGGAAGGTCGTAATACATTTTGAACTGTTTACTTTCTATGGCCAGTTGTGTGTGTATTATTATTATTATTATTATTATAGATTAGTCAGTTGATTGCTTTTACGGGCACGTCCGATGCCATGGTCATATGACCTGTTTGCAGTGAATGTTTTATTGCTGGGGGGTGTTCCTTCTCCACTGAATGGCCCGTTTCGACGCCGACCTACATACACGTCGGTGTACAGGGGATATCTCCCACAGGTATCTCCCCTAGCGGGACACCGCTCCAGTTGGTGGTGTATGTGTAGGTAAAGAGAAATGATAGGACCGGAAAAGATGGCTCAGGGCATCAACTGATGACACCGCTACGCCTCCGATCGGGAAGTCCTGGGTTCAAGTCCCGACAGTCGCGGGATTTTCGGCACTAGCTAAACAGCCATATCGAGTTCAGGGGCTATGTGGAGAATGATTCTAGTGGCTGGCTGCTCTCATCAGTTTTACGTGGTTTCTCTGATCAATACCAGGCGAATGCCAGAGCAGTATCGTAACAAACGGGCCACTGACCGCGCGTGATCTTTTCCTCCTCTTCCTTGCTCTATATTCATCTTGTACTTACATACACTTACACTAACTGCGTGAAAACACCCCCTTATGTCAGGAGGCAAGATGGGCTTACAGCTTGCCCCCGACTGGGCGGTGCCGCAGGCGGAGATACATTATTGAGGAAATCCCACAGGATGCCATAGCATTTCGTCAGCCAGCAGGGGATGATAACCGCCACCTCCGCGATAAAAACAGCACTACACTTACGGTACTAATGAACTTAGAAGGCTTATGGCATAGGCTTGTGGCGAGGCTTGCAGCCTTTTAACATTTAGGGAGCTGCGGAGGATGGCGGACCTATAGAGATGGCCCACACGTTGCATTTCATAAACCCATTGGCAAAGCTTTCTCCAACTGTACGCTGGCTGCCATATTTTACTCTCTCTTATAGCCGTCTAGGCAAGGAGGAGGAAAGGGAAGCATTGGCTGTTTTAGTAGGTGATGCGTGATGGCTTGGAAAAAAACGACCATTCCTCAGCGCAGAAGGAAATATTCATACTCGAAGCAGGATTCGAACCCAGGAATTGGGACAGAGACCACGAATGCCGCGACCGACTTATCTTGACTACTCAGGTCGACACTTGTGAAAGGTTCTTGAATCATTTTCAGTTCGATATTTATTCACGACATCCGCGGTCCAGAGGGAAAACGCATGCGCCCAGTCGTGTTTTCTCCCTTCCTCGTTTTCTCCATTGACAATAGCCCCCGCGGCGCCTCACGTCTTCCATGAAGAAATATTGCGCTTGTATCACTTGTTTGATTAACGGAAAACGGCTCCGGGAATATTTATACAAAAAATAAATTCGATACGTCGAACTTGTCTGTTAGGGGTTATAGAGAATGTCCCCAGAATCACGTGCATTCTTATTTTGAAATATGGTCAACATATATTGTGTTCTGCAAGAACACTCTCGCAAAAAATGTGAATCGATGATCTAGGAATACATCTAAAATAAAGTTATTTCCTTGAAAGAGATCCATATTTTCGGAGAGCAGATTTATTTCCACTTTCCCTAGGGGAGAGAAGGTAACCCAGAAGAGAATAGCGTACTTAAGATAAGCAAAGTAACTGACTTGATAAGCTGTAAGATTTGAAAGTCAATGTACAGGTAGAAACCATATCGTGGTCATCTCGTGGCGCAGAGCGACGTTGCTCGCCTTGCATCAAGGAGATCTAGGTTCGATTCCCGTCGAATCTTATGTGAAATTTGTTTCAACAAAACCAGTTTGGCTGCTTCACAAGGGCTAGTCCAACCCCTGTGAAGTGTCGTAAGCCCTACCCCTTTCCTTATTCCTACCCAGCTCTGGCCGGAGAGTAGTGACGCAGGAGCGCGTGGTGGGAGGCGCGTACGCGAAGATGCTACCTGGCGGCCCTCTTGATAACTGACTGCGAGGAGACGTGACGGACATAAATATACAGTAACGGAAGATTTCTCCAGAATATACGTATAAAGTAATAGATTCCAATAGTGCTCAACACCCAACAAGGGGTTAGGAGACGCGTTGCGTCGTGAGTTGACGCAACAAATGTAAAAAGAACGCAGAAATTGACTAGTAATGGCTAATGTGTTGTGCAAAATTTTAATATTCTCCCAAAATATTCATTATTAGGGGGCAGGTTTTGATGCCCTAAAACATCACAAAAAATGGTCAATAAAATGCTCTTAAAATGTTAAAAAAAATTAAAATGTCCATATTAATTAGTGAGAAATTATTTAAAATATATTTGTGTAATTTTGAAAATGAAACTTAACTTCATATTAAACAGCGCACATAACTATATTAAACGCATTTATCTATTGGGTAAATTTGAAGAAAAAAAATTGAGCCATTTTTCAGAAAATGGCGTTTGAGCGTTTCTGAAAATGTGGAATTATGAGCTCATTTTCACAGAAAACACTGTTGAGTTTTCGAGAAACGTTATCAACATTATTTAAAGCGCATTTGTACTCACAAATATATTATAATATTACCGACGTGAGAAGACAAGTCAAACAAATGACATTTTTGTAATTAAAAAGAAACAATAGAGAAATATGACGTTTATGTCATTGTATAGCGTTCGTTGGCACTAACTGGTAACTAGGGTTGTTTGGCATATTGCAAATATTGCATGCACTATTGCACAAAAACTACTAAAATGTTCGAAACAATGTACTTATTGAAAGAGTTATTTACGCACAACAAATTTCATTCCAAGGAAAAATCTATGTCTTCAATTTCGTAGTTGTAGGAAGAAGACGAAAAAATTTCGAACTCTTGCAATTTCCGAAAATTCAGAGTTAACCGTGGATACCGAACCTATGCCACTTTTATAAATGTATTTTACTCTATTCTTACAAGAAATTTAAAGAAAACATTTGGAGCCATTTCTGAGAAAATTTTGAAAATGCCCGGGAGGCTTTATGTACAGTACCCCAAATTTTACCGAATGTTTCTCAAAATTTCAAAGCTTCAACTAGAACAAAATCACTGGGATTCTTTAATTTGGAAAGATCGTTCGTGTGTTTTAGGCGCTAGTAGTGTTACGAACCGGACGGACGGACGGACAGACGGACAGACAGACAGACGGACGTTTGCTTTCCAATTGGTTTTTCGGCATCAAGGACCCACAAAACAGGGTTTCTGGCTACACCATGTGTTAGAGGATTTTTCTCTAACTTTAGCAACTGGTTTTATGCACTTTCTTACCACTAGAGCCCTTCAATAAATTTGTTTTTCCTCCGTTTTTTCGCGCATCATTACATAACTTTGTCTATACAATGTGTATTATTCCGTATACCCGTATACGAGAAAGTAAAATGATATTTTGAAAACCAATACAAAAATGTACTTTTCCAGATAATTAAGTTTAAAGATCTAGTAACATGTTACATTACCTCTGCATTTTTATACCATTAAAACGCACCAGAAGATTTTGAAACTTCTATTTCTTTTTTCTTAGTCTCTTCCTGTAATTTGAACCCATTCCAGGATTTTCTTGTCTCTTTTCTTGCCTGGAATGCTCTTTTTTCAGCAGACGTAATTTTTGCGCAGTCTTCATTCTTCACAGTCTTGCATCTGTTTTTGCCTAATGGAATCTGAAGTCTTTCAAAAGCTTTTAGTCTCCCTTTCATTCCATCATTGAAAGTACTTATTGCATCATTTGTCTCAATGTACACGGTTCTTTTTCCAAAAAATCCTGTCTTGGAGCAAATTTTCAAAATTTTTGGAATGAAAGGATTCGTTGGCATGTCGGGATTAACACTTAATTAACCATGGTGAAACTGCCCTAGCATGGCGCTATTTGCTTATTTGTTGAAATCTTCATGGACTATTTTGAAAATAGCTTATTTAATAGTAGTAATCCTTTGCTTAAGAGTATTATGTATTATTTTAGATATGTCGATGACATTATTTGTCAAACAATTCAAACAATTTCTTGGTTTCCTAAATTCTTTTCACCCAAATTTAACTTTCAAATTGGAACTGAACAATACCCTAAACTTTTTAGATTTAACCATTTACATCGTTATGGTTATAAAGTAAGGCAGTAACATTTGCAGAAGAATGTTCAATAATATCAAGAATTCAGAAACCTCCATAATCTTCTTATTCCACTAAATATAAGAAGTCATTTTTACGATTCAACTTTGATGAAATTATTTATTCGCAGATTCGATTTTGAAGCTTAGATCCATAATGGCAGTTCAACATCTAACCAAAGACGCATTCTTCTCCACAAGCACACATTATCACAAGCACAGCACCAACCACACACACACACACACACACACACACACACAGAGATCATTTTACAAGCACACATCCTTACCTCATGCTCATTACATATGGCTCCACCACAAGTGACATTCCTAACCACTAGAACATATCACAGTTACCAGAATATATAACACTCATCAAAACTCGTCGCGCTACAAGTGAACATCTTAATTAGAAGCACACATCCTCACCATCAACACAGCGGGATTTTGGGCCACTGGCATTTTCATCTGGGTCGAATTCAGTCGCTGTCTGGAAGAATTCTAGCGGCCGGCTGCTCTGATCGGCAATTTTCCATGGTTTCTACGATCAATACCAGGCGAATGCCAGAACAGTACCCTAACAAACGGGCCACGGACCGCGCGCGATCTTTCCTTCCTCTTTGTCCTATCCTCCCCTTACACACTTACACTACCACATATTACGGGATACCGGTCGGGAGCGTAGGTGGGGCTGGGGTTTTGCTCCGTTAGTAGGAGAGTCCTGGTTAGGGGAAAACCTCGCTAGCCGACGATAGGCCGGTGCTGGATCGCCATCCAGCGGGGGAAGATCACTACCATCTCTCGAGGAAAAACATGTACTACACTAACAGGACTAGTACCCTAAGCTGGTGAAGCGCCATGAATCACTCACCAACCAACCGACCCAAACGCTGCGGGCGCCGGCGCGGTCTTCCGAGGTGCGAGGTGCGCTGCAGGGCCGCGCCTGGGTCGTGGGGTGGGGGTGGGGGTGGAGTAGGCGCGAGGGCTGTCAGCGCGCATCGCACCCTCCGAGGGCGCCGCGCAGCGCCCGACGCGCGTTTTGAGGCGGCCTCATCGAGGCGCGCGGGCGCGGCTTCGTTATTCGGAATGCGGGCGCCGCGCCCTCCTCCCCACACTGGGCCTCAGCGCCAGGCGCGCACTGCAATGAAATGAAGCGAAAGTTATAACTTAAAACTATACATTGGTTCAAACGAGGGGGTCAAGTTTGTTATTTCCGTGATAGCAACCTTGTGAAAATGTCTTGTTGGGTCGTAAGGCGTGAATGACTAAGACAATAATAACAATAATAATAATAATAATAATAATAATAATAATAATAATAATAATAATAAACTTATATTTAATATGTAATAAATATTTAAAAGATAATACAGCAGTTATATACATAATGGCTTAAATATGAGTAATGTATTTAAAAAAAAATCATTCATGCCGCGCCTACTGGAACAGATGTAAAATATATTTTTTTTTACTTAAAACGTACATAATTTTCAACTGTATACACGTGCATCGTTCACAATTCTATAATGAAAAGGGAGGAAACGAGAAATGAGCAACGTAAAAAATGGGTAGTAGCGTAAAGAATTGAAATGTCTGAAATTTGCAGAGATATTGAATCCTCAAGAAAAATTAGTTACATTTACTACGTATTTGTTGTTATTTTTGGGGGTCTAGACACATTCATAAGTTCCATTTTCCTTCACAGATGGATTTTAAGAAATTTCAAAAACTGAGCATTGCATTCTGGGCTTCAGATAGTTTGACTAGACGAAGTCGTTTGAGGGAAATGACCGACATACCACTCGTGTGATGAATATTAAATTTCAAGTGATAATTTAAATAAATACGAGAAAGTGTGTCCAATTTTTCCGCACCAAAAATGTATTTAATATCTGTTGAAACGTTTCGTGAAAGTTCCTGAAAATAACATTTTGCCCCCGATGATGTCGTGACGGCCCACTGCGCGGGGCGGGGGGGCATGCGACACCGCGCCCGCCCGCCCCCCGCACAGCTGCTGCCGAAGTTCGCCCCTCGCCCGCCGGAACTCACTAACGAGCGGAAGAATTAATTCTGAAGGAGGAAGGGCACATGAATGATCACAAACGTTCGATTTTTTACTTGAACACTACTACCACCACAGCACTACCCTGACATCAGTAAGAAACGTATACCACGCGAAGTTTTGAAGCGTAAGTATCCTTCATACAAATAATTTTGTAATTTAATGTTATTTTCTTTCGTTCTCCAGATTACTTTTAGTTCATATTTTTGTCTTCATAAGTGCAGCCGGGTTCCTTGTTACAAGAGTTTTGCACGGGAGGACGAAATTGTTTTAGGAATGCAAGGCATTTTAACATATAAATAATTTCCTATATTCTTTCATTTTTTAAGTTCCTTTAATTTTTAACTCTTCACCCAATTTTAGGGAGACGGCACTTGTCTGAACTTGTGCGTCTGAGATGTAATTATTTTTCGAGTTTATTTAATCTACCGATTGCTTACTTCCATGTGTGTTGAAATAACATAATACAGGTATATTCAACAAAATATTAAGCGAATAATTTCAAATATAAACTCCACATTCTAGTGCATGATCAATAAGACCCAAGTTTTCATCAATAAGGCCCAAAATTAGAAATAACACGTTTAAAAGCAAAAGAATTGCAGTGATCAACTGAGCTATCAAAGCATATACTTTCTCGCATTGTTTCTAAATGTTCCGTAACATTATACTAATACATAAACCAGCAAAAGTGTTTTCCACAAGCAACATTTTCAAAAAGGTTAATATTCTATTCATGTAAAATAACCCTCCACAATCAAAATATCCGTTAGAAACTCCCGACGTCACCAATCTCTTCAGATCAATCAGGGAATATTAATTTTGGAAAATATCCACTGAACGGTTTAGGCGCTACAGATTTCTACTGACCGACTGCTAGCTTTTTCATTGATTGTGATTCCGGGCGCGTCACCTGCTAAGGTCATTTGTCCTGTAAGTGTAGTGCATGTTTTCTCTTGGAAGGTGGTGATCATTGCCCCTGGATGGCTAAACCGGCGCCGACGTAATGTCGACTAGAGGGGTTTTCCCAACAACGTATCTCCCATCAGATGGTCATTGCCCAGACGGGACAAGCTGTACGCTCCCGACCGGTCTCCGGCATGAGTGGCAGTGTGATGAATGTAAGTGTGTGGAAAGTGTACGTTAGGACAATGAATGGAAAGAAAATATCGCGCGCGATCCGTGGCTCGTTTGATAGGGTGCTGCTCCGACTTTCTGTTGGTGTTGATCAGAAATCTCACGGGAAGCTATCAATCAAAGCAGCCGGCCGCTATAGTTCTCCTCCACACAGCGACAGAACTCGACCTAGCTATCTGGCTAGTGTCGAAAATAAGGCCATTGCATGAACTAGGACCTCCCGATCCCGGTGGCACTACCCATGCGTAGTGTATATATTGAATTTAAATTTTATGTCGATAGATTGATTAGTTTACTTAAATAGGTTCATACAGAAGCCAATTGATTTGACGTGACATCAAAAGACAACAATTGATTTGACTTTTATTGACATAGATTTAACAAATCGAAAAACAGAGTTGAAATTTTTTTTTAATTTTAAATTGGAAAAGCACGCATAGACACGTTCTGTTTATTTATATTTGTGAGTAGAAGTGCTTCAAATGATTGTCAATGACGTTTCTTGAATCCTCAATAGTTTCAGCAACAACACATTCATCAAAATAAAATCCCTGCTTTAGAATCGAACCTGGTTCCCTTGAGTCAAAATGCTCAATCTGAACACGCCGTAACAAGCACGGCTACTACTATATAAACCAAGCAATAATTGTATCAATTCTAGCATTAGGAAGCCGAGAAATTGAAAATATGTTTTAAAAAATGATTTTGGGAGACACAAAAAGGCAGCCATGAAGAGAAAAATGCCTACTCTAAAAGGTAGTAGAGACTAAAGAGATCAAATCACAAACTAGTGCGAGAAAGTCTGTGGCATTTATAGTACCATTAGTTTATTTATTTACGCTGTTACATACGCTATTACATACGAGAAGAAACTTAAATGGAAATATTTCTTGCGGGTTTTGAGAAAATAATATTTTTTAGAAATTGTATCAATTTTAGCCATTAATTAAGCGAAATCAGCTCGTTTCTCCAATTTTGTAGTTTTCAAATGTTCACTTTTTGGGATTTTCAAAAAAAGGAACCTAGCCAAAAATGGGCACCATATTTTTTACCGTCCCTTATTACATATGAGTAGAAAATTAAAAGAAAATATTTGGAGCTGTTTTTGTAAAAAAAATTGCCTGTATTTCGCGCAAAATGACACGGAAACTACACTACATGTTATCGAAAAATTTAACATGAACTTATTTAATGATCCATCTTTAAGGAACAGATTTTATAAGGAAAAAATCTCTATCTTCAGTATTATAGTTGTAGGAAGAAGCCCCCTAAAAATTGCACTTTTCTAGTTTTCAAATTCAGATCGATTGGGAAATAACAAATTTAAATAAAATCCGGTGAACGGTTTGGAGCGTAGCGATGACCACAGACGGACGAATTGGCTTGGTTGGTTCTTTCGTGTTTCCGGGCGCGTCAACTGCTTTGGTCATTATTCCCGTTAGTATAGTGCATGTTTTCTAGGGAGATGGCGGTGGTCTTCCCCCGCTGGATGGCGAGATCCGGCGCCGACCTACCGTCGGCTGGTGGGGTTTCCCCCTAACCAGGACTCTCCCACCAACGGGGCACCGCCCCAGCCGGGACAAGCTCTAAGCTCCCGACCGGTCTCCCGGAATATGTGGTAGTGTAGTGCATGTTAGTGTAAGTGTGTGTAGGGGAGAGGATATGACAAGGAAGAGGAATGACAGATCGCGCGCGGTCCGTGGCCCGTTTAGTAGGGTACAGCTCCGGCATTCGCCTGGTGTTGATCGGAGAAACCACGGAAAACTACCGATCAGAGCAGCCGGCCGCTAGAATTCTCCTCCAGGCACTGACTGAATTCGACCTAGCTGAAAAGCTAGTGTCGAAAATCCTGGCGCTGTCGGGACTCGAACCTAGGACTTCCCGGTCAGAGGCGCTGCAGTGACATCAGTTGATGCACTGAGCTACCACTCCCGGTCACAGACGGACGGACAGACGGACGGACGTGCTATCAATGAATATACGAATTGTCGAAAACTTTTTTTGATGCAATGTTTTGCCTGTCGTCAGGTAAAAGAAAACAAATATTGGTATCTTTATTAGTATTTTCATTATTACATACAAATCCTACTGCAATACACTTTGTTCGATCAGTCCGCCTCTCCCTCTTCGTTTACTCATTTCTGTGCAACCCTAATATTTTACTTACCAACCCCAGACACATTTCTTCTACCATCCCTTTCGCTTCGTGCACTGCCCAACCGCAACTCCTATCTCTTCCACTATCCTAGTCCTTCGCCAACTCCCTTCCCTACCGGCTCACCCCTTCTCTACTGCCTACCCTACCCCACCCGCAACTCACCCCTACTGGTCAGGAGTGCCGAATTAGCTTCGTAAACTCGAGATCACAGTTCGATCCCAATGGAGGCGGTTAAACTGCCCTCACATCTAAGGAAGGATAATAAACCTGGCCACCGAATTTTTCAGTGGTCATAACAGTCTTGCCTTGAGAATACAGTTAAAACGAGGCAGACGGATAGGTATCGTTCTTTGTCGATAATGGCAGCGCTAGAACAAGCATTCTCGGACTTTTCTGCGTGCTGGACTCGTCGCCGAGAACAATCGGAACTGTCTTCGTGTACGGCTCTAACCATTTTGCTACAACGACGACCGTTTTGATGATTTTCTTATCAATCCATCCTACAAACTCAACATTTTATTGTAAAACGAGGAAAAAACCACTCGCCAGGATTTTAAAAAAATAGAAAAATTAAATGGGAGCTACATCTTGATAGATATTATAATTCATTTTTTCTCCTTCTCAATTACCGGAAGGATATTAATAACAATGTCTTCTCAAGTGTGTTCATGAAAGTATATTCTTCATTTAAACGGTAATTATGTTACAATAGTTAATAAGCAAATAGATAATAACAATTGAACAATTCTGAGCTTTAACAAATTACATGTCGCTTTCCAGGAGTATCTGATATATATTTTCAAGACTTTAAACAGTGTTGGTAAAAATATATCCTAATGTTGTAACGTAATTATACTGCGCAAAGACGTGTGAAAATACTTTTTCATTATATTCAGGCATCGTGGTATATACATTTGAGAATAACATAACCAGACATATGACTTCGCCGTGACATTCTGATGCGCCTATCACAGATGATGTATTGCCATCATGTCACCCCTACATCCATTTTCTTTTCTTTTTTCGAATGAACTCTTCATCCTCTACCCTACACAACGCACCCTCCATTCATCTGGCGTAGTTTTCTTGTTTTCCGCGCCACCCCTCGCCGATTCATTTGCGCCTTCTCTGCCACTGCGAGGCGTCGACGAGGGGAGGACGAGGGATTGACGAGGGCGGGACGAGCCAGCGGACGGGAAGGCAGGAATGAGCCACCCGGAACGAGGCCCCGAGCGCGGAATGTAGTTACTAGAGAGTCCAGCACCACATCGTCTGGATCCAAGAAAAGTGGCTCATTCCAACACTCGTCTGTTGTTTACTACCAGAAATGAAATATATATTTGAATGTAGTCTACTTCTGCTATCACAAATTTCATGCTCTCATTCCTTTCGCAGTTTAGAGACATTGTAATGCTGCGAAAAAATGGTGGATTTTCGACAGAAAAACTGTTATTGCCGGGCCCTAGTAACGAAAAAGTGGATAAATGTTGTTTCTCTCTATATAGTGAATTACTCCCTCCAACACTATCAATAAATCTACTCTGAGACGAGGAAGGCTGAGACAGAATGTGTGTTGAAATAAGTGTATTATAACAGTAGAAATCATAAATCACATTCTCTGCCAATGCATTTTCACTATGCCAGCAAGAATAAAGCGTCGTGACGAGATCAAGAACTTCATAGAGGGAACGATGCGCCTAAAATAGGATACCGTGGTGGCCATGGAAGCCACTTTCTCCGTTGCCGAAGAGGTTAGACTCAAACCTAATCTGGCGATAAAAAACCGGGAGGGGGTTCAAGATGATTGTCCGCCACCACGATGGGTATAGATAACCTTCTGAAATCAGAGAAGGAATACGCTGTAAAATACCAACCAGTTATTACCCTGGCAGCCCAACGCCAAAATCCTGCCAGTGGTGGTTGGAACCTCTGACGCTATGCCACAGTCGGTGCCATTTAGACGTAGGGAATCATGTCTTAAGGTAATCTATCTCATTAATTTCTCTCAGAAGCTCTATTAAGCTCTACACCCAATTTGACAATTACGATGTAACGATGTAGAATTACTGGTAGTAAATACAGAAAAGGAACCTCTTAGTCCCCTGAACAAAGAGCTGGTTTATAATATCGTAGATAATTCTGCCCACAAGTATATACATCATCAAAATTTAAAATATATACAATTTATTTTAAAAAGTCATTATTCTAGAAAATGTGAATCCTCGACATCAATTTAATTATAATTAAACCCGTCTTTAATAGAAACACGGGACTTTTTACAAGAAAAAGTACGGAGCAATGATGTTGTTGATAAAATCTTTTTATGATGCATGTTGCTCTTGAAGTAAGAGAATAAATTAAATAGAATTAATGTCTGTCACGACGAATTATGAACGTGTAGATGGACGACGACACATACACATATGATTTTTGTATACCAAGATTATAAACGACCTTTTCTGTTGCAAGAAATTGTCCATAAATGGTCATTTTACAGCTCAAATGATGATGTATTAGCATTTTACGGCTGGAATGATTGCGTCATCACACGTTCAGCCAATCAGTGAGAGAATCGTGAGGAGATAGCGGTAAACTGAACAGTCGACCACCGTTTTCTAGCACAGATATCAAATACACGAGACGTCACGCAAAATCACGTATTTCGCAAAATTAAGTTTGATTCTCTTAAAATTTATAATGCTGTTATACAAAAAATTGCGTATGCAACTCTTTTATAATGTTGCTTTATTGCATTCTTACAAAATTTGAAAACTTATCCCTAACGTCGCTCGATTTCAAAACATGTACTCTGGCCATAAAAGTTAACATTATAAAATAAATGCATAAACTACAATTGTGCATTCATGTATAATAATTGCCAGTTAATCGGCATATAATGATCGGCCAGGATTAACCAGTTGCAAATGTTATTTCATCGTATCTTTCTTGACCGCGATAATGGAATAAGCAACATTAACAAACAAGTAGCACTGGATAATTAATTTCAGGTGAAAAAGGTGCACAAGTGTGTGATTTAATATTCTTTTGTCACCTCTTTAGATGCGATTTCAGGACAACGCCTGCCTTTAAATATTTAACTTGAAACCATTAGTATTGTTTCGTTCCGATGTTATCTTTCATGCAAAAGCATAATATTAACAATACATAACTTCTTTACCACTTTGGCTTCAGAAACATATAGACTGTGATAGAAGCGTAGAAATTATTTTTGTATTTTTATATTGCGTTGCACACTGTATATCCCCATAACTCAATGCGCATTCCCAAGGGCGAAGACCTGTTGTGTAATCCAGCAACATTTGAACAGCAGTGTACGAATTCCAAAGACCTAAAATTAGGTGCGACAGAAGGGCCATAGTTGACCAATTCCGTGTTTCAAATATCCTTCGTTTATAACCAAAACGGTATATTATTTTCTTCAGCAAAACTTATATAAGAGCTTTCATTATATCATTGAATCACTGTACTTCTCGTCCTTAAAGAACCGACAAGACACTACTATCCAGAAACGAAGCCTTTCTCAGTAAAACGGACCGGGAGCGGTAGCTCAGTGCATCAGCTGATGTCATTGCACAGTGCTGACAGCAACAGCATTTTCGACACCAGCTTTTCAGCTACATGAAATTCAGTCGCTGTCTGGACGAGAATTCTAGCGGCCGGCTGCTCTGATCGGTAGTTTTCCGTGGTTTCTCCGATCAACACCAGGCGAATGCCGGAACAGTACCCTAACCAAACGGGCCAAGGACCGCGCGCGATCTTTCCTTCCTCTTCCTTGTCCTATCCTCTCCCCTTACACACACACCCTAATGTACACTACACTACCTCATATTCCGGGAGACCGGTCGGGAGCTTAGAGTTTGTCCCGGCTGGGGCGGTGCTCCACTGGTGGGAGAGTCCTGGTGAGGGGGAAACCCCACTACCGAGGGTAGGTCGGCGCCAGCGGGGGCACTGGACCCAGTGGGGGTAGATCACTGCTATCTCTCGAGATAAAGCATGCACGATACCAATGATCTAAACTATTGAAGCGCTAACCAACTAACCAAAATCAGAAAAATGGCACTAGAAATTTGTTCCTGTAATTGAGGGGAAGGTGGAGTGAGGGTTTGTGGATTTTCTCCACCTGAAGGGAGCACACTGCTCTCCTGTTGGGCCGTCCATTCCGAGCGCCTCCTCGCGCCGCGGCTCTTGCTCAGGCGCACCGCAGGCGCCACGTGCGTCTGGCGGCAGAAGCGCCGACACGAGCGCGGCGGTGATTGTGGCAACGAGCCTGACAGCGGTGCGACGGCGGCAGGCTGCGCCTCGGTATCCACCGCCCGCCGCCGCCGCCGCCGCCGCCACCGCCGCCGCCACGCCGCCGCCGTGCCACCGCCGCCGCCACCGCCGCTGCCGCCACCACCACCACCACCGCCACCGCCACCGCACCGCCGCCGCCACCGCCACCGCCACCGCCGCCACCGCCGCCTGCGCCACCGCCGCCGCCGCCGCCGCCACCACCGCCGCCACCGCCACCGCCGCCGCCACCGCCGCCTGCCGCCACCGCCGCCGCCACCACGCCGCCGCCACCACCACCGCCACCACCGCCACCGCCGCCGCGCCACGCCGCCGCCACCGCCACCACCACCGCCACCGCCGCCACCGCCGCCGCCGCCGCCGCCACCGCCGCCGCCGCCGCCGCCGCCGCCACCACCGCCGCCACCGCCGCCGCCACCGCCGCGCCGCCGCCGCCGCCGCCACCACCGCCGCCGCCGCCACCGCCACCGCCGCCGCCGCCGCCACCGCCGCCGCCGCCGCCGCCACCGCCGCCGCCGCCGCCGCCGCCACCGCCGCCGCCGCCGCCGCCGCCGCCGCCGCCGCCGCCGCCGCCGCCGCCGCGCCCTCCGCAGGGGAGCCCCTTTCCCGCCTCCACCGCGCCCTACGCGCCGCGTCTAACACCACGGACCTTCAGCCTCGGGACCGGCTGCGACACCTCAGTGGCTACCCGAGCGCTCTCTCTGCAGCTTCGTTCATGATAGATCGACTCTTAGTGATTCCGGGCACGTCAACTGCTCAGGTCATTAGTTCCGTACGTGCATGCTTTTTATCGGGAGGTGGCGGTGGTCTTCCCCCGCTGGATGGTGAAATCCGGCGCTGACCTCCCGACAGCTAGGTTTTCCCCTACCAGGTATATCCCACCAGCGTTAAGCTCTAAGACCTGCTTCTCGACCGGTCTCTTGGTGTGTGTAATAGTGTAGTGCGTGTTTGTGTAAGTGTAGTGTAAGAGGTGAGGGTAGGACAAGGAAGAAGAAGAAAATATCGCGTGCGGTCCGTGGCCTGTTTGTTCGGGTACTTCTCCGGCATTCGCCTGGTGTTGACCGGAGAAACCATGGAAATCTACCGATCAGAGCAGCCGACCGCTTGAATTCTCCTCCAGATAGCGACTGCATTCCACCTAGTTGACAAGCTATTGTCGAATATCTTGCCACCGTCGGAACACGAATCTAGGACCTCCCGATCAGAGGCACTGCAGTGACATCAGTTGATGCACTGAGCCATCTCTCCCGGTATCGTTGATCGGGTGGTCTTAGGGATCGGGTTCGAGGGGTTGGGCACTCTCTATGCAGTCGTACAGGGTGTGGCGGTGAGAATTTGAGGGGTCAGAAACTATCGTAAATGTTTTCCGTGGTTTTATTATCAATGCCAGGTGAATCCCGGAGCAGTACCTAATCAATGGTCCACGGACAGCGCGCGATCTTTCCTTCCTCTTCCTTGTCTTATCCTCACCTCTTACTTACCCACACTTTCAAGCACTACATTACCATACATGCCAGGAGACCAGTGGGGAGTTTGTGAGTGAATAGAGAAACTACTAAAATTAACAATCAGAACCGTCTATACACGAACTCGATAATGCTAAATTGCCACATAATCACTCATGTTTAGCGCAGATCATATTTTCGGCATCCATCGGGACCGAAATCACAATATTCAATTATCAGCACTCCAAACAGCGACTCTGCGGTAACCTGTGCAACTAACCTTGAAGTCGCATTAGAAGAACTAATTCCATTCTTTACTGATGCATCCAATACAAGTCGTACATCGATACAAGATCAATACAAAACGTCAATTGTTCAAAATACCAGGTTTCGGACACATCGAGGAAAAACCAATGTGTGAGAAGAGCAATAGAATGTCCTCAGCCATTCTCTCTCCATCGGAGAACTCATTGAGAGGCCATCAGGACCACATTTCATATAAGCGCCGCCGGAGTGTCGCATTAGTGAATGTGTCGAACAGACAAAATGTCGAATTAGAGGGATTAAGAAGAAAAATTGTTCACTGAAACATTTTAAAAATTCAAATTTAATTAAAAATATGTATATGTTGTAATTAATAACCACACAAATAACATGGATGATGTAATTATGAAGTAAATATAATAAAATCGATGAATATGTTCTTAACATCACCAAAACATCTTTCAATTATCAATTATTTCTCTGTATTCCCCGTAATGTTATGAAAAATAATAAATAGTCCAAAGGATTGAATCATATCCCTATATAATTTCGCTTTAAATTGTATTAAACTAATTTACAATTTTCACTTATTATTCAATTCCAGATAATTTCTGCAATTTATTTGGATTTATTATTTTCTGAGCCACTATGCAGGAAGGAGGAGCTCATAAAATGTGGCTACTCTAACGAGTGTGCTGCGAACCGCAAGGTCGCTTGGAAGACGGCATCAACTAAATCTATTGCTGAGAAGAAACAATAGAATAACTTTTATTTAATAGGGACCACCTTTTGGAAAGTAGTCTGCCTTTTCACATTTTCTCAAATTGATATTTTTGTTCTTAATTCCAGGTAATATTAATAGACGAAACTGTTCATGAATATTGGTGTATGAAGTTAATTTAGCAGTGTGCTTACTTGTGCTTAATTATTTCATGCCAACCAAATATACTGGTACATTTTGAATGATACGCAGGTGTTTCAGGAAAATGTTGCGAGCTTCTAGGGCATACACAAAGCAGTAAAAAGTTATCACCTTTTAATAATAAACATATTGGGAGTATGAATATCATGTAATGAAATACCACACGCGCAAAATTAAACATTGAACACCTGATTGGTAGGAAACTCGTCTTGCACTGGTGTTTGGACAGTATTGTGAGTTCTCATCGAACGATCTGCAAAATGACGATGACAACATGAATATTTTTGTGCTTACTTCTCAATCTTGACAAAACAAATTGAAAGTGAAGAATATAAAGCCCCACGAGTGTTTCCGGCATTTCACATTCTATCACCGCCAAGGATAAAAAACAACAAAAAACCCTCAAAGAGTCTAAGCTTTGATGGCTGAATACGTGGATCGTTATTACCAAACATACGTCACTTCGAAATTTAGTTGTAGTCTAAGCTGAACAATACAACAACAGCTAAAATAGTTTCTCTCCAATTGGCGTCGTTCCTTGAGAGCTTATGCACCTACCGAAACACCGGTAGTGGATGCGTTGCCAACCAATAGAAGCGCGATGCGTGAAGGTCACGTGTATAACGTTTTACTAGAAATTCCTCCTCACTTCTCTTGGCGAAACAGGATCATATTTCACCCCTCTACATGTCGTAGGGCTCTTGACTTAGCTCATTGGTCAGCGTGCTCGCTTTCCATGATGCGACCCGGGTCGATTCGGTCGGGCAAGATTATAATGTGCGTTTTCCTTGCAATGTCCCAGTACATGTTGCTGAGTGACGATGAGAAACTCACTCAGGTTGAGAAGACCAGAATACGGCGTAGGGATGTCTTCGTGCTAACCATACGTACCCCCTTAACCCATAGCCGCGAGACCGGGACGCTGTTGGTCGGCCTTGCGCGGTCTGTCCATAAGTACGAACGGACGGACGAACATGTAGGAGTTGTAACATTTTCTGAGACACTTGTTTTGATTGATTGATTATTTGGTGTCTTCTGGCGCGTCAACCGCTAGGGTCATTTTTTCCGTAAGTGTCGTGGATGTTTTCATCGCGAAAGGTCGCTGTGTTCTTCCCCCGCTGGATGGCGAGATCGGCGGCACCGACCTACCGTCAACTAGCGGGGTTTCCTCCTAACCAGGACTCTCCCACCAGCGGGGCACCGCCCCAGCCGGGACCAGCTCGAAGCTCCCGACCGGTCTGAGACACTTGTGCAGAAGTATTCCAAATCCGCAGGAAATAAAATGTTCGCAGAGCAACCCTCTTCCCTCGCCCGAGTGCTGCTGCGCCGCGGGGGGGGGGCTCACTCGCCGCCTCATTCACGCGCCTAACGACGTGGCGCGTCGGGTTTCACGCGTCGATAGTGAATCTCCTCCGCGAGCGGAGCCAGCCATTCACGCTGCTCAGCCCTCGCGACGCGCCGAGGGCTCTCAGGGCCTGCCTCCACTCCGCGGAGCAGAGGTACTACGTGTAAATTAAATTTTCACCTTTTTTTCTGCAACGTTTTCTTTATCCTTATACTCTTGTGTGTCAGTTTCAAAAAATGTATATAATATAAAAAAGAAATGTATACAAAAATGTTCTTTGCTATAAATTTTCACTGAAAAGCGTCCTCTCTACATAAACAATAAATTAGTTGTTTGTTATTGTCTTCTACCGTTATAAAAAGATGATCAATCATTTAAAATGACGAGGTAAAATCAAATAAAACTAGGTACTATAAAGATATATAACAAATGTCGAAATATTAGAAATATGGACGGCCGATGCCCAGTTCAATTATGCAGATTCTTAAAGGAGGAGAGACAGAGGAAACGCGAAAATATCATTAAATGAGTTGTTTTGCTATGAAGAGTGTTTGGCTTTTCCTTACTACAGATTATACGAATATCGTATTTAACAACTGTTTGTAGGTTTCAGGCATGAACTTTTATTATTTGCGGATACAAACCCAATTGTAACTGCGTATCATCACTCTAACCTCGATTACTATCCTCGAAAAACTTGCATTCTTCACATTCCGGAATAATTCAAATTTTACATTAATATTTATGAGATATAGTAAATAACTAAAAGTAAACCTCATTTTATGTTACTAACAAAAAATGCCAAATATGAAGTAAAATCTAGTAAAATATTATGTTGATTGTCTTGTTAGATATAAGAAACAATTACACATTTTACAATACAAGAAATATTCTGCCATAAAAATGTAAATGTAAAATATATTTCCATCAAATAATTATTATTGAACTCTTGCTACATAATTCGGGCAATTCAAGTAAAAAAAATGTTTTTGAGATGCCATCCTGTGCAATAATGAAAAAAACTACATAAATACTGTCGTATAACTGTGAGATCCATGTGCCAGTATTTTTGAAGAGAACATCATTTGTAGCAAACCAGAAAAACAAGTAATTGTTTTACCATTTAGAATGAGAATAATTAGAATAAAATCACAAAAAATAAGGTTAAGAACCAAAAATAGCAATTGATCAAAAATATTTACGAATTTGCTGTCGTCGTAACTGAGAGATACGCTGGCTGCTAACCACAATGACCTTCACTTAAAAAGGGCGACGCCATTTCTACTTTTCGGATTAAGATAGGTAGATGGGAAGAAGGTACCCAATTTCTGCTGCAGCCACACTTACGATTAAAAGAAATCATGTATATCTTAGAGATACAGGATAATATTGCAGTGTTAAGAGTGTGCTTAGCCATTCAATAACCAGAGATATTAAATTTAACTCGAGATAGCGTTTGGAAACAATGTATGTTAATCTATTTTTAGAATCAGCAAGCCTACAGTGGGCAGAAAGACTTACTCACTCAAAGAAAATTAATATGCAATTAAATATATATAGAAGATGTATGATATAGTAGATTTATTTTAAAGTTGTAAAATTGTTGAAAAAAAGTCTTATTTCCTAGTCTTTAATATTCATCAGCACGCATTGTAATAACGAAATATGACATATTAAGGCTGGATGTATTTGAACTCGTACTGAACAAAATTGCAGATCTACCGACCTCCTTTCTTAAATGAAGGAAATAAACTTTCGTTCCAGGCCGCCTTTCAGCGTTTATGAATCGGCGCGAAGCTGGGCATCGCGGAGCGAAGAACTGACCAGCATCTGTCTCTTTCTGCACCTCCTAAAAGCGGACCGCAACAGATTCCGCAGAAACAGCCCCTAAACTGCCTCCGGCGGCGGAGCGGCCGCTCCGAAGGGGAGGCGACTCCTCAACGAGCCACCGCGCAGGCCGAGGGGAGGGGGGGGCTGGGGGCGGAGGAGGCTTGAAGGGGCGGTGATGGCGGAGATGACGGGGTCGAACGCAGTCGAGGCGGAGGAGGACGCGCGGGGAGGCCGAAGCGGCGAGGAAGGTGGGGAGACGAGTGTGGCGAGGCCATAATGAGAAGGTGGGGTGGTTTCGAGCGATGATGTAGGTGTGGTAGCTAAAGTGATGATGAATTTGGTTGATTGGTGATCGCGGAGAGGGGAGTGGATGCAGTCGAGGGAGATGCGTAAATGAAAGGTAGTAAGGTTGCGAGAGCTTGAGGGATTGTACATGGCGAGGCGAGGCAAGGGCGGAAGGAGGAGGGCATGAGAAGGCGAGGAACGAGTTGGCAGAGAAGGCAGCGGACGCAGCTGCCGCGGACATGTCGGCGGAGGATAAGGGATCAGAAGATAAGGTATCGGAAGGTAAGGTGACAACGGAGATAAGCGATGGGGACGGTGAGAGAGGAGAAAATGGAGGCGGAAAACGTGTCTGCGGGAATGTTGGCGAAGGAGAAAATGTCGGTGGAGATGGTCGTGGCGAAGTTGGGTGTGGAAGACGATGGAGACGAAGACGATAGTGATGGAGACGATGGTGACAGAGACGATGGTGATGGAGACGGACACGATAGAGACGGAGACGATGGAGACGACGGAGATGGAGACGATGGAGAGGAAGACGATGGAGACGGAGACGGTGGTGACGAGAGTGACGGAGAGAAAGTTGACGGCTATTAAGACTGGAGGAGATGACACGTTGTGGGTGAAACGGGGTGTGGCGGGAGGCCGGAAGCGATTCAGCGCCGATTTGGGGATCGGGGCGGCGTGGGCGGAGGCCGTGGCGTCTCAATCCGCGTCCGGAGCGGCGCCGCGTCTAAATTCGAGCGGCGCGCGGAGTAAGGGGAGGCGGCGCGGCGGCGCCCGCCACATCTGGCCACCGCAAGCGCCAGGGGCCCGGGCCGGGGCGGCGGTGGGCGTTAACGACCGACGTCGTCAGCTCGCCTCCGCCGATTTACAACCGACGCCTCCGCCCTGCGCCGCCACGGCCGCCGCTGGCTGACGGGTGGGCGGGGCGAGAACGCCAGGACCAGCCGCCCCCGCCCCGCCCCGCCCCGCCCCGCCCAGCCCAGCCCCGCCCAGCTCGCCCGCTCCGCCCTGCCCCGCCGCGCCCCGCCCTGCCCCGCCCTGCCCCGCCCGCCCGCCCAGCCCCGCCCGCCCAGCCCCGCCCGCCCACCCGCCTCGCCCCGCCTCGCCTCACCCGCACCCCCGCCCCCTGCCCCGCCCTGCCCCGCCCTGCCCCGCCCTGCCCCGCCCCTGCCCCGCCCTGCCCGCCCTGCCCCGCCCTGCCCCGCCCCGCTTCCCCCGCCCCGCCCTGCCCCGCACGCTTCCGCCGCAGACACCGTCATTAAATCTTCACCTCGCGTCATATGCTTACTGTCCGTGCTGGAGCCGGATTAATATGTTCACGGGCCTATGCAAGGGCCCAAGTCAAAATACTGAGATATTTTTAAAATCTTTTTCTATCACTTATTTAATTTTCATTATTATTATTATTATTATTATTATTGTATTATTGTGTGTGTGTGTGTGTAATAATAATAATAATAATAATAATAATAATAATAATAATGCCTTTATTAATGGCGAGGCTCAGGCCATAGGGCCTGCTCTTCCGCTTAACCACTGAGTTTACATTTATACAGAGTAGTAGCATATAAGAGGGGACGGAAATCTGTACATTTCATTATACTTTCCAAGCTTAGCTCGTACCCTTTCATAATGATCTCAATATATTCTTCATGAGTTTTATTTTCCTGATTTCGAACATGTATTTTGCTTACCGTTGCTTACTTTTCCCTGCACGTTGACGAACTGTTTGTACAAGGCGGCAAATTTCTGTATATTTATACGTGTCCATTGTATTGGGATTGCACGCAATATTCTGTTTAATAACCTGCCTTACTTTCATAAAAACGAACATAACATTAATTCAATTAATTTATGTGTAATAAATAAATGAACTTATGTTACTTTGGCTGCCAAAGAAAAAGTTTCTTCGCGCGCTCTGGATTTTTTGAGGTGCTTTCGCGCCGCTCTCCTGCGTGGCGATGATTGTTCTTCCTCTCTGTCGGCTCACGCGTTTTCGTAATCTATTTACTGATGTTTCTCAAACTTACATATTCGGTACTTTCCTACTTTTACCAACTGATGAGTACTAATCGAATACTTACAGTTAATTCTTCATAGCTGCCTTACAATTCCAAATAATAGGACTAAATACATACACTTAATACCGAACTTACTATCACCCTCGTCAGCTAACAATAACCAAGTTGAATTGAATTTGCCTTATTTTGTGGCGAGACTCAGAATATAAGGCCTGCTCTTCCCAATCTGCCACCAAATTTGGTTACCTCCTTTCACCAATCATGGAGAAAGAAAGGTATTGCTTGGGCGACAGAACGGGTGATCTAAATTTTATAGTTTTAAACAATTATATAACTGACAGTAATTGAGAATATGTACAGAGTATATAATCTCTAAAAACAAAATGGAGAAAATTATCATATTAATCATTTATAAACACAATTACAAGAAAAAACCAATAATATTATTCAAAATGTCAGAAAAATAATATTAGGAGATGACTATTCTGGTTTTCTTTGTAAAATAATAGCGGGAAAGAATATTTAAAACGTCGTACATCATGATTTGAGAAAGCACTTAATGCTATTTATCACACATATTTTCCTATTTTGCATTATGAATCTAAACATAAAGTGCAAAATGTATTTTGAATATCAAATGTCATTACTTTAATTGTAAAATGTGTCTCATAAATAAAAGATTAGCTTTTACTCTAACCTGAGTCATGAGCACTGGAGGGAAAGAAATATTTTTGAAAAAAACTTGAAATTTTATCATGAAAGATGTTTTTGTTTGTTTAAAGTGAGGAAAAGGTTTAACGTGAAGTAATTGATTGCAAATGGAAAAGAGTTGGGGAACTACCTTTCATTATTTCATCCAGACAACAAGCTGAGATTTGAGTTTTTAAGATAGCTAATTTAGTTAAGTAGGTAATTAATTTAATTTTCGAATTAAGTGTCAGATTTACTGTAGGACACTGTGTTGTGTCGAGATATGCGAGATGAACAATGGTTGTTAGCGCAAGCATTTTGAAGTCTTGACAATTTTGTTTGAAAGCCATTGTCAATATTTTTTGGAGATGGAAGAAAGGGAAAAACAAGAATATTTTTGTTTTTTTCGGTAGAGAGGATTTTCCTGTATTACGCGGATACGTGATCGTAGTGCGTCATTGTTTTTTACGATTTTCCAATTGCGTTGTTGTTGAGTCAGTGAAAAAATCACAGTCCCTAATCAAAATGGAAAATAGGTGAATTTATTATGTTCATGCTTGTGTTTAATGGTAGTAGTAATCGTACGCGTTTAGGGATCGGATGTCTCTGAAGATTTTTTGGCAGACTTTAGCTCTTGCAAGTCAGCTAGAGTCTATGTGATTTCCTAGATATTTATGTCGTTACACCGGGGAAGATTGGAGCCATTTAAATAATTTCCCCCTTATTTTTTCTGAACTAAATAGTTTTTGGTCTATATACATTTTATGGCGATAATTTTTTTTTTTAATTTATTTTATCCGATCGACCATATGGCCTTTACGGGTAAACATTATTTATTAATTAACATTATGGAAACTTCCAAATTTTTTTCGAGTGTTTTTACTGGCAAGTAATATATAATATTGTTTTGATTTTATTTTTATTAGCTGTGGAAAGATTTTTGAGTGAGGATTGGTATAGGTATAAAGGTTTAAAAGATTTTGTTGATTTTGTTTTAAGGCGGTTTGAAAATGTCTTTAGGAAATCTAGATTTGATTCGTTTGGGAGTTTGCTTGTTGTCCTAGTGAAAATGGGCTGTACTTGGGCAGGATGGTAAGAGATTGAAAATTTGGAGGATAAGTTGATCAGATGATCAGTGATTGATGGTATTTGGAGTTCATAATGAATTTGTTTATTGGGTATAAACCATGATGCTTTAAATGGTCTTCTGAGAAATTTGTTTGGAAAGTTTGTGGTTTATATTACTGGGTGCAATGTTTATCCAGGCTGGACAGGCATATTCAAGGTGGGTCTGATAATATTTTTGTAGAGGACAATTTAGTTTCAATTTTTAAAGTGGATGAGGAATTAATAAGTGGATATAGTTTGACTGCTTTTTGCTTTGCTTTTTGTAATACTGCCTTAATGTGTTGCTTCCATGTTAAACGTCTATCTATTAGTACTCCCAGATATTTTGTGGGTGGGGGAAATTGTTTAACCAGGGAGTTGTGAATTATTTATTTTTAAAGGTGGGGGGGTTTTTTTGGGGGGTGAAAATTTTTGTTTGTGTTTTGTGGATTTATCTTGAGCCCCATTTAGGGAACCAGGTGGTGAGAGGGAAGGTGGGATTGAATAGGTCATATGCTAATGGGAATGTTTTGATGAGATGGAGAATAATGCTGTATCATCTGCATATAAGGTTATGTTGAATCTGATGATGTGGGATGATCTGCTGATAGATATTGAGAATGGAGCAAGTACAGATCCTTGAGGACACCTGCAAGAATGCTGTGTGTGGAAAGAATGGGTTTATTTGACCTGAAAAGTTCTATTTGTAAGATAACTGTGAATAATTTTTGAAGATAATCGGGAGTACCTAGTTGGTGATTTTATAAAGAAAACCCTTTGATGCCAAATGTGTCAAATGCTTTAGTTATGTCTGAAAAGACTGCTATTGTGTCTTTTTGAATGGAAACTATTTGCTATATGTTCGACTAGACGTAATAGAGGGTGATTTGTTGAATGATTTGGTTTGAAACCAAATTGTGTTTTTGGTATGGTGTCATTTGAGTTTAAGAAATGAACTAGGCGATTGAGAAATAATTTTTCAAAAATTTTAGCTATTGTTGGGAGCAGACTAATAGGCCTGTAATTTGAAGGTCATTAGGATTATTTTTTGGTTTATTGATTGGTAATATAATGCGTGTTTAAGTTTGAGGAAGCAGCCAATTGGAGTGCAGCATTGAAGGTGGCTGTTGGCTATGCAATGCAGCTGAAGGGGAAGTTGTTTAAGTGTTTGGTTTGAAAATGTTGTCGTGTCCGGTGATTTTTGTTTTTCAGCTGTTTGATGATTTTTGGTTTCTGGGGAGATGAAATGAATAGGGTGTGGAACTGTGGCGTGTGATTGTTTCATAAATTTGTTATTTCTGTATTGAATTGCTGGTTAATTTTAAATTTCGGTTTAATGTTTCAGAGAGGTGTTTTGCTATTATTTCGGCTTTTTGATGTTCTGGATAAATTAATACATTGTTTGAAATAAGAGGAGGAACATTGTTTTTCTTTAGTGAAGTATTTAATAGTTTGCCATTGCTGTCGAGGTTTGGGTGGAGTTGGTGAAGATGCTGCAAATTTGATATGTTTTGTGATTGGTAATCATGATTTTAATTTCTTTGGTAAGTTTGTTTAGTTTCTTTTGTCTTTGGCGTTTCGTTTAAAAATCCATTCATCTAATGGCCCGTTTGGTTTTAATGTGATTTATGATATAATATGGAAGTGCATCAGCTTTTGGGTTTTTAGTTGTAATGTGAGGAGAGTTGATTCGGAGTGAGCTTTGTGATTGTTTGAATGATATTCATGATTGAGTTTTGGGGATCATCATTATTTTGTATACGATTTGGGAAAGATTATTTGAGCTAATTAACTTTTTAAAAAATAGTTCCAATTGGTATAACCTTTTATTTTGTTGTTTTGATGGTGAATAGTATTTGGATATTCAATGGTAATTTTAATAGGTAGGTGATCTGAGTCAAAATTTGCTATTACTATTTGTTGAATTTTGTAGAAATTTTAGTTATAACTAAATCGAGTATATCAGTACATTTGTATTGTTAGAAAAGAACGTAGGGGAACTTGGAGCATGAATATATATATTGTTGGGAAGACTGTATTTGAGTAGTCTTTTGCCATGGTAATTCGTTGAGTTACATCCCCAGGCTTGATTTTTGCAGTTGAGATCACCAAAATTAAAGTTGAAGTGTTTGTAGAAAATTTTCATTTAGTTCATTAGTGGAAATTTTTGGTTTGGTGGTCTGTAGGCGCAATGATATTTATTGGTCCGTTATTGGTATAAATTTGGATTGCTACAGTTTCAAGGTTTTTGTTGTAGGTGAATGAATTTGTGAGTGTTTTTGTTTACTATTAATAGCTATTGCTGTCCTCCAGAGGCAATTAGTCTGGGCCTGTCACTTCTATATATTTTGTAGCCGTATAACTTTGGGTTTCTTTTTGGAACAAGATGGTTCAAATGATGCAGGCAACGTAATGTTATGATGGTGTAAGAAGGGGGAAGAAATCCTGTTTTTAATACTTTGCATTGAAGTTAGAATAGTTAAACTCTTTTTGGGTTATCCATTTTTTGGGTTGTTGGATTGGAGGTGATATTGCTAATAGGCAGGGGATATAAGTTAGAAGTAAATATTGAGGTTCTTAAATTTATTGATTTTATCGCTTTCATGAAGGATTGTAGAACACGCAGAAAATTTTAGGAAGTTTTGTAATTTTTCCCAAAAATAGAACATAAATTCTTCACTGTTATCATAGATCTATATTTAAGATAAGTGAACTTGTTGGAAAAAGAGGAATGTGTTGGAGTGATTAGAAAGTATGTTTATTGCGGTTGTATTATCCATGTTGATTGATTGACGACAAAGATTTTGAATTTGGGGCATTAGCGTTGACGAACTTGGGTAACTACTTTTGTAATAATGTTAGTTAGTAAATTTTCTAGGTTACTTGTGTGGTTATTCCCATTGATTAGTTGAGGCGTTAATTGGGTGTAATTTGCAATATTTGGTCTAGTGGGAAGTGGAGAAAATGTTGACTAAAGTTTGTGTGTTAAAATCAGCATTGGTGGGGAAACCCAGTGATTAAATGTATTCATTTTAGGAGGTAGTTTTTATTTGTGTTTCAGAGTTGTAATTTACGGTTTTGTTCAAGTTTTCATAATTTTTGTATGTAGGACATCCTTATAATTAGCTGTGTGGTTCTGGGAAAACAATTAACACATTTGGGAGTTGCTTCATTTTTGGGTAGTTTACATTCTGAGTAATGATGATTACCTATGCATCTGACGCATCTTGGGCTGAGCCCGTTAGCTTGTGAGTGGCCATAACGCTGACATTTTTTACATTGTATTGGACCCTGTGTATTTGTTCTAATATATACTTTAATTTACAATAATATAGCTCACTAAGATTTAATATTTGTCTGGATTCTTATTGTCAATAAAATCTACGCCACTGTTTGCATAGGTGTTTTATCTTTGTTGAAAGTCTGGTCACTTTAATACTGAAAGTTTTTAGATTTGAGTTCGTTTATAATATCTTCGTCTTTGAAGTACGTGGAACATCCTTGAGAACAACTGCAAATTTTTGACTGTAGGGTCCCTATAGGAGTGGAATTGTACATTGTTTGATCACAGAAATGTCTGAAATCACGAAAGTCTTTAATTTCTTGGAAAAATATTTTAATATTTTATTTTCAGTTTTTGTGTGAAAGTTTCCCGAGGTAACACTTTTAAGTCATTGATAAGGGTTATAGTTTTCAACTCCGTGGAATATTATTGGTGGATTTTTTTTTTGTTGCTAGATTTTCATTTAGTGAATATTGTTATTAACTGGTTCATTTGTTTAGTAGTTCATATCTGTTACTCACTGGTACAGGCATAACCTACGTGTTCACTATCATGGTGCCTTTTAAGTCTTTACGCTCTTCTGATTCAGTAGATTGGTAAGTACTTACATCTTTTGTGAGTTAAGGGTTTAATTTCATTAATGTTTTCGTTTTGAGTTTAATTGCAGATTGTTGATGTTTGGGGGGCTGCGTTGGTTGGTAATGCGGCGGTAATGGCGTATAGCCATTTTGTAGGCTGTTGAGGTTGTTGCTGCGTAGTAGTAATTGTTGTAGTTGCTGGTGGTGGATGAGTTCTTCCACATCCATATCGCGAGGATTGCTTCATTCATAGCTTGAGATACCAGAGAGCCGGTTTCTGCAAGCTTACGTGGGGACTTATATTTTCCATCACGAGATCACTTTCACAAAGTTGACACTGGTTTCACTATACCTCCGAAACGTTCACTTTTCAGTTAAATTGGCCGTTTCATGCTGCAATGCAGCATTTTTGCCGTGGGCCGCCCAGAACTGGTGCGGTTAATCACTGCGCGCGTCCCAGGTTACAACGATAAGCTGATACTATAACTCAGACTGTGACTACTGAACGCGAAAAGGGTTTAAACGTGCGGAGGGGCTCGGAGAGGTGTTGCCTCGACGAGAGCTGGGCTCGAACTGCGATAATATTTAGGATAATCCTCCTTCAAGAATGGTAAGGGTCCGTAACTGATCTTTTGCAATGCCCCGGGTGGTGCAGATGGCATTGGATCGATTTTCACCTGGTACAACGCTTTGCTAACGAATTGAAGATATTTGGTAGGAACCTCCTTATGGTGCCTCAACCGAATTTAAGCAATGGTTTTGTTCCTCTCTAGTAGGATAACGTGATTTGTGTGTGTGTGTGTGTGTGACTGTGACAAAACTTTACTGAAATCCAAAAGAATAATAATTGTTAACTTAGCGTTGTCAATAGCGATTATTGCCTCTTCAGTCAAAATTAGAAGTACAGTTCCTGTCCAGGAGGACGTCTTTGATTTAGGAAGAGGATAGACAAGAGCATTTTTCCATGACGACGGAATACACTTATAATGAACAATATATCTTTTACAATGGACATCTTATTTCGACACTAAGTTCTAGTAATTTGTCATTAGTATTATCTATTCTAGACGGTCTTGATTTTAGACTCTAAATAGTTTTGAGAACATCAATATGATTTGTACTTTCGAAGAAAATTTCTTCTGGGGTATTTCTAGAATGGATCTGTAAGTTTCATAAAGCTATGTTCTTTAATCAATTTTCGAAGTGATTGAGATGCCGTGACGAGCGCATCGTGTTATTTTGGTCGTAGGAATGTTTATTTTGTGAGATGATCTTGAGTTGCAATAGTATATGCATCGCGTGTTATTTTGATTGTAGAATCAAAAACTTCATGAGATGAGACTGTGATTCCGTGGTGAACATTTTATATAATATTCCTCGTTTTAGTTTCGAAGTTTTAATTTTTCATGGAATTAATTTGGAGACGTTGATAATTGCATTGGCGAACAATATCTTATTGCTGGATTTATGATTTCGTATTTGAAATGGTGGAATGTGGACAGCAGTGGCAGACAATCGTCGTGCAGCCATAAGGCAAGTTTCTCCAGAGATGGTGGCAGATAGGGGCACGTGAGATAGAACGGCTAATTTCGATAGACTTGCGGATATTAAAGGCAAGAGATCCTGGCAGCAACGGCCGAAAACGTTCGCTAGTCGCGCAACTTCACGCGAGTCCGTTATGGGGTTGCGAACGTTACGTACACACACTTCGAAAGGCTTGGTTCAGGGTCGGGGGGTGGATGCAACGTAGATTAAAGGACTCTAATGGTAATGGCATCTGTGTGCTTTGCGGTGATAGGGAAGACTGGATCCACATCCTTTTAATTTGCTGTGCGACCAAAACTTGGAGAGGAAAATGGATGGGAATGGGAAATTACTACTTCCAAAATAGGAACGTAACGCTCGCCCAAAACATTTTAGGTGATTAAAGATCTAAATTCATGAAATAATTAGGAACATTTCTTGGAAAGGTTCGGACCATTAGGGAAACTGAAATTAGGGAGTGGGAAAACAGCACTGGTTAGAACGAACAGAGCCTAGACTGGAGAGAAATAAATAAGTCAATAAACTAACAATGATTAGGTTAGTCAGTAAGTTATGTTAAGTTAGGTAACAGTACAAAAATCATAAGTCGTAGTGAATTGTTAAGTATAAGTATATAAATAAGTCAATAAAAATAAATTAAATAAATTAAAATAAAATAAAAGGAAACGTTTAAAATAATAAGCACATTCGGGGCGAGGGGAAGTGGGAATCGGAAATGTAAGGGCAGAGGCGTTGTGTGGACGATCTTTGTGGTGCTGTTTGTTTTCAGGTGCGAGGAGGCCAAACACTGAAGGAGAGTGCCTGACGCCCGCGCCAAATACATAAATAGTTTAAAACAAAAATCAGATAGATAAGTATGTACTCAGCTTCTGACGGCAGGTTTTTCCCCCTTCAGGGGTTTTTTCCTCAGCCGTACCTTATGGTCTCTTTTCCGCGGCATTGATGCGATGGAGAGACCATTTGGGGTGAATACCAGAATACGAAAGGTTAGAACGAGGTATAATGTAGGTATTGTAATGGCTAAAGGCCTTCGGCCTAGCCACTAGCATCAAGTTTTCTAATTTGTATGTAATAATTACCTATGAAATAAATAAATATAGTTTAAAAGGAGAAAGTTAAAAATAAATAAAGTTTAAAAGGATTATATTTTTTGTTTTCCATCATCGAAAAATGTATTGCAAAGCCTGGACTGTTCGTTTTAAGATCCTAGAGAAATGTCATGGCCATTTTTCAAATTAATCAAACTGGTGGAGTGCACTCGAGTGAATGTTGGTAATATTTAATTGTGTGAATGTTGGAAGCAAAGATGTATTGTTAAATATTAGATTGTAGTTCATTTGTTAAGGGGAATTTTATGTGTTGTACGCACCTGTGTTTTAATGTAAGAAGTGAGGTAGAATTAGTTTCATATTATTTGTCACAAGAGCAAGGAATGAAAACCGGTAGTCTATATGGTTTTATGGAATAATTAAATTATATACATCTTCCTGAAGTAATGGTAATATTATTCTCGATTTCTGTATAGGCTTATTAGATCGATTTCGCGAACTCGCGATCTATAAATTCGTTGGAATGGTATATCACAATCCGTATTAGAAAGGCTAGGATTTAGACACTATAAAAGAAATTTTATTTGTGATTGTAACGAAAGGGAGAAAACGGTTGTCTTATATATAGAAACCATGACAATACGTAGAACTGTCTTCTGCTGGCGTAGCGCTGAACACGTCTGCGATTCTGGTGGCGCGAGGTTGCCACCGACTGCCACAGTCCCTTGACTATGCCGCTCGTGTGAATACCTTCAAACATCTTACAGATGCCACCATTTTTGGCAGTTAGGCTGCATTAAACGGAGCCACTAGTTGGCACCACCCAGAAGCGGCAGCACGTCATACCCAGCCACTGACCGCCAGAGAGGAAGGATTCGTGAGTCACACTGGGCTCCTGCGGCCGAAAGGCAGCCAGCAGGCAAAACCCGGTTCAGTGGCGCGTCTAGAGTGAGCGCTGCAATTTAGAACCGAGGTTCGCTGGCGGTGGCCAGGGCACGTGTGCGTGCCGCTGTGGCGGTAGGTCGCCACCGAGTGCCACAGTAGTGTGACTACGCCGCTCGTGTGAACACCTCCGTTCAAACCAATGCTTTGCCAGCAGACGCCACTCGGGAGCGCTGCTGAGTGGCGCTGTGTGAGGGAATCCTTGGGCGAAAATAGCCTGCAAGTCCGCAATTGTGTGTGAGCGCGGTTTCCCGTTACCTGTTTTAATTACGATTGTGCGACTTCTATCCGGAAGCATTTAACAACTTCCTGCACGATTGTATTTGTTTTTGGCCTGTAAATTGAATGAGTTACTCTTAGAAGTCGCTTCGCTTTTCGTTGTCATGCGTGAGGTGAAGCACAATGAGAAAAAACTATCCAAATTAAATTAAATAAGTATAATCAAAGTTTAAAGGGGAGATATACAAAATATTAGAGTGAAGTGCAAAGTAAAGTAAGAGAAGATACATTAGAAAGAATGAGTAAATTTATGATAAAGTAAGAAACAGGTTTTACAATTTTACATTCAGCCAGGTGCAGTTTTGAACGGAATTACTGAACAAGTAAATATGGAGTAAAGGCAGTAAAGTAGGAAGAAAACTAAAACAGATTTGAAGTTAAACAATTAAGAGAACAATTGAAAAGAGTATACCAAGTAAGCAATAGCAAGCAAATACAACACATGCGCACCTAAGCTATGTCAGTCGAGTCTGTGTCGAAGAAGAAATATTGCTGAAAATAATAATTACATTCAATAGCGCGTTTAAAATGTTTATAAATAACTATAAATTAGATGAACTGGAACAGTTTTTCATAATGGAGAGGAAATTCGAAATCACCAAAACTTTACTTCTTTCCATATTGTAATCCGACAATTCGAAAATTAATTATAATCGTCCCAAAGAATAAAATGGAAGTACGTGAATCATCAAAGAATAAATAGAGAGTATAGTTCACAGCAATAATGTAGATTTAAAAAAATTAACTGAGGAATAAGTTATGATGGAAAATTGTAGAAAAAAGTAGTTTATAATGAATTCGAGCTCATGCATATAATGAGGGACAAGGTGTAAAAAATGGAAATGTGAACGGCAGGTTGGAATAAAAAGTTTAAAAAGTTTCTGGAATACTAAAAAGGTGGTGAGAGAGCAACAAAAAACAGAAATGATAAAAATGAGTAAAGAGAGTTTCCACTGAAAGAGAAAGAAGAAGGAATGAAATGATTGACTTCAACTTAAAGAAGGGATAATTGAACCAATGAAATTCTTTGTGTGTGTCGAATTAATTAATAGAAGTCAAAATTCACAAATTTTGAATTATTTGCTTAAATTTTGAAATATTCATGTTGGAAAAAGGAATACTGTTTGTTAAAGTGTAATAAAAGTCGTTCCCCATTTGTGTACAAATTTGAATTTTTCTGAACATCTCAGATGCCATCTGACATAAATAAGCAAACAATAGCAAATATACAAAATGTCATCTAACTTTTTACAACCTTGATTATTTCAAATTCTTATAGTATTGGCAAAATTCTACTCAATTTTATCCAGAGGAACGATCGTGTTGATACTTCAAATAAATAACAATCTCTCACATTTACAAATTCTCTCTAGCACAGAGCATAAGACCAAATTTAAAAATGTTTTCATAATGTACAGTATGGCACGTATAAACCTAACACAATCTTCTAAACGTTTAAAAATCAACTGCTTTGTCGAGATAATCGTTGGCTTTGCAATAGCTTCCACAGCACACTTACCAGAAAAACCCTGCCCGTTCGGGTTCGCCACCTCGGTTCTCCCAGCGCCACAGGCTGCGAATAAAACTTTGTCGAGCGCAGTGTCCCCGTGGGCACGGCGCACAATTGCTGGCTGGGAGGGGGTGGGGGCAGGGGCGGGGAGGGGCTGGAGTCGCCCCCAAACTGTTTCCATATCAGTCGCGGGCGGCCGTCGGCAGCGCCCGCCCAGTCAAATGCTTCTATTTACCCGTTTCGCGTTTTCAGGAGCCCTTTGTGCGCACGGGCAGCTCCTGGAAGAGCCAGCGAAGCAATTTCGGATCCATTCAGAGGGCTTCCGCGTTGCCCCCCGCCGCCGCCGCCGCCTTCCAGCCCCTTCACCACCCCTCCATTGGCCCCGCCCCCACTCCCCAGCGATGCCGTTCCCACTGCTCCTTCGCAAACCGATTCCGAATGCCTCCCCACTCTTCAACGCCACTGTCGCCTTCCCACCGTCGTTTCCCCCCCCCACTTCCCAACCCACGGGCCTTTGCGTCTCCCTCCCTTCGCCAAACGTCCGTAACGACCTCACTAATCCCGCCACCCGTCTCTTCCCACACGGCAGAGATGCGATTTTTTTTTTTAATTTGTTTCATCTACACCTTGACGCAACTCGACTACAAGCCCCTTAAGGGGCGTTGAGCGCTTTGTACTGGGGAGTAATCCTCCATTAATGTGCTTTTATTTTTGGAGTAATCCTCCGTTACAATAATCGCAAGTCATGTCTCGTCCCGTCGTAGTCAGTCAGTGCCATTTATCACTTCGGACAGGGGCTCGACGACGTTAGATCCCGGGGTTCCTGGCCGGTCACCCAACCAAGAACCCGCGAGTCTCGAATTCGCTTAACCTTCGTGACTTCACGGAGCGTAGTAAACGAATTCGGCTAGCGCCGCCGGATTTCCACCACCTCCGCCGCGGATCGCTCCCCTCCGTCATCCCCACGCCTCCGTGCTCCCCACTTTCGCAATTGCCTTCGCACTATGACCGTGTAGTTGGCATACCCGCTTACCAGAAATCAAAAAATAATATTCCAGAACTTTGTACTGATTTTGAACTAATTTATACCCAAAATTAAAAATGTTGAACCCATGTAGAACATCAAGATGAACAAGGTATAAGAGTAGGTGATAACAACGTTAAGTAAGCATACCCACACAAGAAAAACACGAGATATAAAGAAAACTAAAATACCCAATTTCGTACTGATTTTGAACTAATTTATACCAAAATTTAAAATTTTGAACCGATGCACAACATCGAAATAAAAGATGGATAAGAGTGGGTGCGCTAACTTAACGTTAAGTAAGCATACCCACACAAGAAAAACACGAGATATAAAGAAAACTAAAAATAACACAATTTCGTACTAATTTTGAACTAATTTTATACCCAAATTTAAAATTTTGAACCGATGCACAACATCAAAATTTAAAAAAATAATAAAAACTCTTGTACGTTGTTTATTTTGATGTTCTACATGGGTCCAACATTTTTTATTTTAGGTAACAACATCAAAATTTAAAAAAACACTCATCATCGTCACTGTCACTACTACTCTGACGCCCGAATCCCTTCCAATTCCTGTGTCCCCTATCTCTTTCGCCGACCTTGCCATCCCCTGACATTCTTTCCGATTCCACCCCCCTCCATCTCAGCCTCGCCTTCGCTGTCATCGTCTCCACCGTCGCTAACGACTCCTGACGAGGCTTTTACCGTCGTCCAATCCCTCTGTCCCAAGTCCATAAACAAGGTCACCTGTCTCTCTCCAACTGAGAAAATTCTGAGTTGTCTCAGGGGCATTATTGCCGCTGTCTCTGTTACAACTCTCTTCTGGTTTCGGGTCCGGATGTTGACGTATTTGCAACACTAGCTAGATGGCTAGGTGGAATACAGACGCTATCTCGAGAATATCCCTAAGAGCTAGCGGTTATGCTTGATAGTTTTTATAGGTTTCTTCAGTCAAGACTAGGCAAATGCCGGAGAAGTACAGAAGGGCAAGGAAGGACCCCGTGCGATATTTTCTTGCACTTTTTTATCTTATCCTCTTCCTTTAGGGTCGTTCATAAATTACGTGAGTGATTTTGGTGATTTTCGACTCTTCCTCCCACCTTGGTGAGATGTGAGATTTGGCTCGACCTTCTCCCTGTTTGTCGATGTGAAAAGACCAAATCGTTATCAATTAAACACAAAAATTTAATATAATAATTCAATCAATTTAATTGACCGGACGCTAATGGGGCGAATCATCAACTTTTAATCGGTACAAGTAGAAGGAATATTGAGGAAAAGGAGACTCCCGCAAATCAGAATAAATACTAACGGTATTCATAAGATAACTCAAAACAAATCTAGTGATAACAGTTTTTATTTAACAAGAAGGGAAAAACATAAATTATAATACATAAATTACTTGATTTTTACATAAATAATTTATTTTTACATGAATTATTTGATTTTTACAAAAATAATCAGGAAACAATGTCTGTTTAAACAGAATTACAGAAAGACAGAGGTCAGAGCAGCACTACCACTTTAAGGGCTGAAAGAAAAGACGTCATTTCTAAAAATACAAATAGGAAAGAGTTCTTAACGTAAGAAACTCCTAGTTACAAAGGCTTTGAATTTAAATCAGTTCATACAAGAGAATTAAAGTGCCAGTAAATAGCTTTCAAATAATATTAGATTTCGCTCTTTTATAATAATGTTGCTGGAAATGTCTCGTTTCGAAGTTACTATTTAAGTTATTTGTTCACCTTGCTAATAATAAATGCGTCAATACGCCGTACCAAGAAATTCAGCTCTTTAATAATACGACAGGTCACAACCCTAGTTCTAAAAATGCAAGTAGATTATGCCGTATGCCATAAATGCAGCTCGATCCAGCGAAACAGCGATTCTGCGTTCCAGTACGGGCCTCACGTCGTTTTACACGGCAGTTTCAGCAGGCGATTTATCGGACGAGCTAACAAAACGTCCAGAAAAAAACCTGGAACTTTTAAAAATCTGAAACAGTTTTCACAAAGTACATTAGAAAACTTTCACAAAAATAAGTGGCACAGCTGCGACTTGTAGCAGGTGCTCAATAAGAATTTGCTGCAAGGTAAAGAGGTTTGAGCTAATGTGTATTAACACAAGCTAGCAAGATGAACATTCAAGAATTATAAATAATTAACAATGAGCGAATCCATGCCTGCTCCGGCCAGGCTCCATACTACCTGATCCGGCCAGCGGAGCGTTAAAATTTACGATTAAGTATTTACAGCTATTTACAATATTGGTACAGTTTTAAGTTAATTGTATTGTTTCTGTACTTATTAATTAGAAAATTACTATACTTATAATTACAGAAGTAATTAGAAAAATAATTACAAATATACCAACATCTGTAAATACATTTATATTACAAAAGTCGAATAAATTGCTGGGTAGCGTTCCTGGTTATTCCTCCAGTTAACAATACATTTTGAAGTATGGAAACACGTGGAAAGAAGATAGAAAATTTACATGCAATATTCAAAGTTATTTATCAAAGAGCAGCCTAAAATGCTGAAATAACCAGAAGCGACTAGCAAAGTACCTTAGTTTGCACGGTCTTTTTATAGTTTTTCATATGTCATCAGTGAAAATGACGACGGTTTCAAAAATGTTCAAATTTCCAGAAAACCCACGCACCATGCTAGAAACCTGCGCATGTGCATGTGCCTTGCTACCACTCACCATCAGACCATTTTCGCTCCAATATTCGAGTAGCTCAGTGCATCAACTGATGTCACTGCAGCGCCTCTGGTCGGGACGCCCGACGGCGGCAGGATTTTCGACACTAGCTTTTCAGCTAGGTCGAATTCAGTTGCTGTCTGGAGAAGAATTCTAGCGGCCGGCTGCTCTGATCGATAGTTTTCCGTGGTTTCTCCGATCAACACCAGGCGAATGTCGGAGACGTACCCTACCAAACGGACCACACGCGATCTGTCCTTCCTCTTCCTTGTCCTATCCTCTCCCTTGCACACAGACTTACACTAACATGCACTACACTACCACATATTCCGGGAGCCCGGTGGGAGTTTAGAGCTGACTCTGCTGGGCGGTGCCCCGCTGGAGGAGAGTCCTGGTCAGGGAAACCCACTAGCCGACGGTAGGTCGCGCCGGATCGCCATCCAGCGGGAAGATCACCGCCAACTCCTGAGAAAACATGTCTTTACTAACGGGACTAATGACCAAAGCAGTTGACGCGCCCGGAAACACGAAAAAATCAAAATCAATGCAATATTTGAATTTTGACATGAACATTTCATGTACGAGACATTCATTTTAACAAGCAAGATTATTGCAAGTAACAAAATCTAAAAATTGCAACCAAAAATACATAGAAAGCGTGAAAGTCTTACGAACTTAAACGTAGGAAAAGAATGAGTTCAACCTCCAAACATAATTTATAAATTAATTTGCATCATAAAATGTAATAAAGGGCATCAAGATTTGTATTGACGAACTTTCAAGTTTGGTTTTATTTTATTAAATACTCAAAACAAGCTAAAATACATATTCTGTTCTTTCAATTTTTTTAAATGTTCATAGAAGTTTCCCAAATAAAAAACTAAAATTCAATGACATTTCCAGAGATATTTTGATCATATTGGTTTCGCCATTTTTATTTTACAATTTTGATGGCAAATTCAAATGAGAAACCTTCAGAACGTTACGGTGTACATTCCTACACTGTATTTCTACACCTCCTATTTCAGTCATGCATCCGTCTTTCGAATATTCACTTATTAGGTGGCATAGGTCCGATTTTCAACGTGAACTCTTGAATTTTCGAAAATTACAAAACTTTGAATTTTTTCGGCGTCTTCCTACAACTGCAAAATTGAAGACAGAGATGTTTGCTTCAAGTGAAATTTGTTGTGCAGAAATAGTTCTTTCAATAAGGTCAGGTACATTGTTTCGAAATTTTAGTAGTTTTCGAGCAATAGTGTATTTGCAATTTTAAAAATTACAAAAACAATATTTTCTCAAAAGCGGCTTCAAGTTTTTTCATTAAATTTTTGGTATGGTTAGTGTCAAACAAACCCTATACTATGACAAATTGCCAATCGTTTGGATTTGTCAAAAATTTTAAATACGAAATTTTGTTGACTTGTTCTCACGTCGGTACATATTTTAAAAATTAGCGTACTCTTTATATTTATTATATTTATGACTACATGTACTTCAAATTACGTGTTACAACGTTTCGCAAAAACTCATGTTTTCTGAGAAAAGAGCTCGAAATTTCCCCTTTTCAGAAACTCTCAAACGCCATTTTCTTCAAAATGGCTCCAAATTTTTCTAATAGATAGTGCTATGTGCGCTGTTTAATATGACGTTAAGTTCATTTTGTAGTATTCATTTGTTTTTTCAAAAATTACCCAAATATATTTTTAAATACCTCTCCTCCGTTATTATGGACGTTTATTTATTTTACCAATTACTGCATTCGTGAGTACAAGTGCTTCAATTGATTTCTAATAAAGTTTCTTGAGAAGTCAAAAGATTTTTGTGAAAAAGAGCTTCAAATTTCGCATTTACAGTAATGGTTAATCGCCATTTTTTAAAAAACCGCTTCAAAATTTTCGGTGAAAATTTCTGTTTGGGACGAGTTTTTACTCTTCTTTAATATTCTTGAAGTAATATTTCGGTTGTACTACTAGGAAAGCAAAAAGTGTACTTTGTGCGACGATAGATGGCAGCAGGCCAGAGAATGGAGCAAAACCTTAAAGCCAGGCCACACCAAGGAAAATAGAAAACTATACTACGAGAAAGTCTGTGCTATTCTGTAGCACCTCTAGCTTATTAATAATTTATATGGGCGAATACAGGGAGATTACAGATCTGAGAGCCGTACAATGTAATCGTGCCTCCTTCAAAAGTATGGAGAAGACATATTGATAACAGACAGCAAACAGAACATCTGTTGTTTTTTTCGAAATGTTGAGTACAAAATATTAATGACTGCTGGTATCGAAACAAGAAATACGATATCGCTGATGCACATCTGAAAGGCTTTAAAACGGCAGCTGACCAATTCACAGGTGTATCAAATAATGATATACCTATTTCTTACATAATGTCGGATCAGTCGTGCCAGATACGTTGCCTTTATTGTCAGGAATTTTAAAACAAGAACGGTGCAAATGAGTCATGGAAGAAAGCAATGCATATCGTTGGGTCATGCCGTTGTATCGGCAGCAAGACTTAAGTTTTTTTCTTCCCCTTTTGACAGGGTTAGCGCATATGTATACAAGAAGTTTGGATCAAAGCTACTTATTGACATCTTATTTTCTATTGGATTCACTTCACCGTGCTTTGAAACTTCATTACTTGAAACGTCTTACACTCTGATAATTACTCAAAACTAAATAAAGAAGCATTCTGTCGGTTTTTGTTTGACACCTCAGATCATAAAGTGTAGGCCTACCCAGTGGATGGTCTAATACTTTTCATGCCCTGTTAGGAAAAATGAGAATAATTCCAAAATATGCAATTGAGCTTCTTCTGCGGCTAAATCATCGTAAGTAATGCATGCTATTTGTTGATCGGATACACATCCATGGTTTTCAGCTGCATTGATTATTGAGGACTATTGTATTATCTAAGAGCTGTTGATATACTTGGTTCAGACTGCTCACTTTCTCTTCAAGATGATGCAGAAATCAATTTTGGATTACTTCGCATGGCAAGGTTTAGGTACAGTCACATCCAGTCACAAGAACAATATTTGAATTGATACGAATCTGAGGGAAACGAGCGATATAGCAGCGATGTAGAAGCGCTATTAGTAATGATAAAGTAGATATGGCATGGCCGAAATTTAATACTTTAAGATTTGTTGTATATTATAATCTTCATAATGAACTTTCCTAAAGAAGTATATATTTTGGTAATTATGAAATGCGTCAAAGTAATATATTTATTTCTACATACGGTTTTTCCTTCTTAGAGCTGTGACAGTCTTGTTACACGTGAACATTTCTTAAGTAATCAAATAATAATCATATAATAATAATAGAATAATAAGAAAAAATAACGTCATTTTATTATATTGAAATGCATTTTGTCGTGACTGCCCGCACGCATTTCAGGCCGAGCCAGCGCCGAGGACGTCATAAATGTTACCGTTTCGGCGGGAGGAAGGGAACCGGTGAGCCGGCTCGGATTGTCCGCGTACGACCGCCACGCTCGAGCAGTAGGATTTACACTGCCCCCATTTGCAGCTAGTTTGCGGTCGCTAGCCTAGCAGTCTATAAGAGGGCTCCGACCCGACGCCAGGGAAGATAGCGAGCGACGGTGCTAGTGACTGGATTCTGGCGAATGACTTGGTGAGCGAAGAGCGGAGATCAGCTACGACGACGACCTGTGCAACGAAAGTGGAACTCCCTTGTGGATATTTGATGACTCGGTTGATTTTGGGACTTCTTCCGACAGTGATAACACGGCTCTGGCTGATAACACGGCATTCTTGTGGCAATACGGAACTTCGGCAATTGTACCTGGTCTTGAATAAAAATTGGTTTTATGAATACATGCCTTTGATTGGATTTACACTTTGATATGGGTTAATTGTAGTTAGTGGGTAGAACGTACAGGGCTTCTGTCGTTATCAGAAATCAAACGTGATGTAACTCAGGAAGTATTAAAAACATTATTTAATCGCTTTTATTTATAATGACCTCCCTGAATTCAAATATACTATATTAGAGAGATCATTGCAATTTTGGGCAACATCAGAATATAAATAAATTCTGGTGAAATTTAAAATCTCGCAATTTCCGTTACTATTTACTTGAGAAAATCTACAAATTTGTAGAGAATTTAATGAACTTGAAACTTGCACATAACTATTATTGCGCTAAGATGAACCACTAAAAAGTTATTACGAAAAAATGCCGGATTTTTTTTTTTGGCTACCATAACTTTTCTTGAAGTTTTTTGGAGGTGGAAAACGTAGAGTTTTTTACTTAATAAGACTATAAACAAAATATAGAATAAAATATTCCACCTCACCTTTGCAACGTGAACCTCCTTTTCGCTCCCATCGACTGGGCACTATTAATCTTAAGCGGTTTTGAAAAAATCTGGAAATAATCGTGCTTAAGAATGCATTGAATGTGTAATTTAAAATTAATGTCCTCACCTCAAATGTGTAGTCCCGATGATAAGAATTGTCCTCAGAGCGATGCGGCGATGTAGGTTGCTGGATTCAACGGCAAATGCTAAGAAGATTGAGCACAAAAACATCGCCGTCGTATTGTTGAGGTAGGTAGAGCAAGTAGGCTTTGTAGGGAGGATCCCCAGAATGGGAAACAATGCAATCGGTAGGAGTCCTGTTACTCCCAAGGGCAGAACTTCACACACCCAATAAATAGCCATCACCAACACCACGTACATGCATCTGAACTCCTAGAAAAGTGTTCAAAACAATTAGCGAACGACCATCCCACAATTTTGATGAATAAATGATCTGTTTTATATATTCCTATGCTCTACGATATTATTCGCGACCAACAGCTGCTTTGCTTTTTATTTGAGCTGGATTAACCAATACTGCTGGCCTGCCACTGGTTACAAATTGCTGATTTTGCTTTGTCATTGTCACCTATATGTCTCCAATTATGGTTCTTAATGTCTCAGAAAATAAACATAAATCTAATAAATAAATTTACAAATTAAAATATAAGTGACAAATATTTTGTACACAATTTGCAAGAGGAAAAACATACATTTCTAAGGGTACTGTTATGAACAAAACTTTGTTTTCAGCAGTCGACTATCGAAAACAAGGAACATATATCGCGAAGTATCGGAGTTCTAGTTATCACTACATATTTTCTTTATATATATGAACTGCGAAACGCGACATGAGTGAAACTCTTCCCATAGCACAATCATAAATATATAAAATAAGGCACTGCATATTAGACTATCTTCCTTAGACCCTTAACTTTATAACACTTTAAAAAGACATCATAGTTAAAGGATCTTGGCCTGAAGCCCCACGTTGGGTTGGAATGATCTCGTTAAATGAAACAAATGGTTTGCCATATGGGTGGGTGATAATGGAAAAATACAATGCTCGTTATCAAGTCACAAAAATCGTTACTCGTAAGTGCACCTTCAAATATCAACGTGTTACGAGTTAAACTCTCAACAGTTTACGTATATGTCTAAATAACTTACCTTCCCGGTGTCAAATATAAAAACCAGAGCAGCTACAAATGGCCAGACTACTAGAACAACCAAGCGCCAATGAATCTTTCAATCCTTCGAGACAGTTTTCTTAGTATTCTGGGAGGCATCCGCCATTTTATATTTTTTCTTATACGACTTTTCAGTTATGTAACGTCCATGAACCCATCCATTGCTAATGAAGGCAATTAAGACTACACACTGGAAGGAGTGGATACATTTTTGACGTATCTTTGTATGAGAGCAGGTGGATACCACCTTAACGATCATAACGTCGATCACCACCCATGTCCCTTCTCTGGAAACGTTCGCCAACCGTCCATACAAACTTCCAGAAAGTTCGTTTCAACACCGATCATGGCCAGCTACAAACATTATTATAAAATAACATCATAACACAAAAGCTTAAGTCATACCAACATATATATGCAGCAAAGCATCCGTGAAAAAGGCGATTCAAATAACGCCTCGTAATGTGCAATCTCTTTCAAATAAAACTGAATTTACTGAGTGTGCATTACAGTGTAATCTGAGTCAAATAGATGGGATTTTATTATAGAACATTGGTTGTACATATCGATCTAAACACATTCAAAATGCTTAGTTTTTACCTTGCAGGATCTTATTGTAGAGTGAGGGAATCAAATAAGGGCACTCCTTACGGAGGTTCGTGTATTTACGTAAGCAATAATATTGATTCTACTTTCTTGTCAATAATAAATTCAAAGATAATTCTGAACAAAATTAGTAATCCCTCTTTTCAATCAATTGTTGTATGTGGAGATTTCAATATTGATTTTCTGAGCGAATCCCACGAAAAACAGCAGTTTCTCAATTTAATTCATTCTTTTAATTTAGATATTACAGTGAAGGAAAATAATAATAGCAAAAATAATGATGATATTTTGAACGCCAGAAACAAACCAAAGCAATGGAATATCGTAAAAATACGACCACGTCATGACGATATTTGTACAAAAATGTTGTTTTAAAGGATAATGAAAGATAAACAAGTAATCCAGAAAAAAGAATCTTCAACCAACACTTTTTCGAATTGCGGTTGATCTCACAAAGGGACCAAAACTCCACAAATCCAACATTATTCGCCACGGATGAGATTCGATCTTAGGTACTCAAGTTTCCCCAGTAGTTTCCCCCGAAGGGTTGCGGGTTGGAGTTCCGCCTCGGGCATGGTTGTATTTGTGTTCGTCCTTTCACCCCTTGTCATTATCATCATCATAGTCACCATAACGTTAACTCCGCTAACGGCCTAGATGTTGACGCGTCCTTAAATAACAACAAAAAGAAGTTCACCAGGCATGAGAACCACTGCGCGCCACTGATCGGTGATGCCTTTCGCTGCAAGTGCTGTGCTTCTAGCAGTGACTGCAGGCAAATACAAATGCTCCCAGTAGAGCATGCAAAAATATTGAGCTCGCAGGGAAGCTAAGTTCCCTGGAAAAGCGTGGTGGTGAGCAAGGTTTCAAGTTCAGAGACCACGTCCGATGAACTATGAAAATAAGTTTAATGAAAAAGTAAAGCTGCAGAGCAGCGTGAAGTTAATACAGCAATGTCTCTGGGCCAACGATTCGTTCTGAACGCTAAGCGATCCTTTTATAGACAACGGGAAACGTTATGAGGCCCCCCTGAACTCTACATGCCTTGGGCGCAAATTTTTTAAATTAATGTATTACATTTTAAGACGTTTACAGAGTTGGTTATAACAACAACTTCTAGTCACATATACACGGCTTAAAACTTAACTTATTTAACTTTCATAGCTAATACTTTGGGTGAGTGGAAACTTATTTAGGCAGCTCTGTTTATTCCATTTCGGAGAACAATTTTAGAAATACATGGAGAGATACTTGTTTGATTCTTGTATTGTGTGTGGGTTTCTGCACAGCGTGAATTCGGATAGAGATGGTATTTGCATGAGGTTTGTATAAAAGTTTGAGGAGAGGTATGTGATGTGATGGGTTAATTGCTCGAGATTAAATTCTTTATGTAGTTGATTCTTTGAGACATACCATGGTGCATTTGTTATTGGCCTTAGATATTGATTTTGGATAATTTGCATTTTATGAATGTTTGATTTGGATGCGTTTAACAATATTGGGCAGGCGTACAACAATAGGAGTCTTATTATTATTTTAAATAACAGATCAGTGTTGTATGGGAGATGGCCTTTTCTGTTTATAAGAGGGTTTATAGGTTTTAGGTTAGATTAGATTGCTTATTGGCGAACACCAACTTGGTGTAATTTTTTTTTTCGCTTGGTTAATTTTGATGCCAATATGTTGTTTCCAGTTAAGACGTGTGTCAATTTTAATCCAAGGTATGTTATTGGTTTATTTGGAGGCTACCAGCTCATCTGGGCATTGCTTAAGATTAAGGGGAGGCGGCGTGTACGGTCTGAGTGTGAACATTCTTGCTGCAGTTTGAGTTGGGTTCAAGAGAATTTTAGATTTCCAAGCCCAGCTTTCGATTAGGTGTAGGTACAGTTGAATTTTGATTTTTATGTCTGTTAATGTTATTCCGGATGAGAATATGGCTGTATCGTCAGCAAACTGTGCAACATGAACTCCATTTTTTTTGCTTTATTTAAAAGGTCTCATGAACTACTAGGTCATTAGCGATCAGCATTCAAAATACAGTATACAGTATACAGAGCATACAACAAAATTTAAAATTAAACCACAAATATATAATTTGTCAATATAGGTAACTTTACATGAGGACAATTAACAATCACATTCAACAGCAACATAACATAAACAGAGAACATCGACAAAAATACATGTTGAGCATTACTATACATTATTGATAATAGAATATTTGACAATATTGGTGTTTAACAGATTTTTAGTTTCTTACAGCTTATTGATAAGGTTAATTTCCTTTACAAATTTAAAGACATTTTCAATGTGGTGTTTGTTGTTAAGGATTTCTGGGAGAGTGAGAGGTATTGCATATTTTTTGCGGATATCTTTGTAAATGGGACAGAACAATAATATGTGTGGTATAGAGAGGGCAGATTGACATTGGCCACAATTTTTTTGTATTTCTTTGTTAGTAAATGCTGATGTAAGAGTTTGGAATGGCCAATTTAACTAAGGAATACAGTTTGATATTTTCTCTTGTGAAGGTAAGGAAGGTGGTCATCGAAGATACTTTTCCTGATCTGATGTAGTAGGTTTGGTGATCTTGTCCATTCAGTATTCCAAACATCCTTGTTTCTTTGATGAAGTTCTTTTTAATGTCATTGTGGGAAACTGCATGCTCTTCCAAAGGTGAATTAATAGAGTCTTTAGCTGCGTCATCAACTAATATATTACCGGCAATACCTCGGTGCGATGGTATTCAAATGAGAATTATTTCTTTATTGATGTGTAATAAGTCATATTATAAGTTAGCTATTTCATTTACTATAGTTCCTGGTTTGCAGTATTACTAACCATTTGCACACTTTTGTAATTTGTAAAATAACAATTTGTCTCGGTTTCTTCTGAATATATTTAAAAGCGAGAAGGACATGTATACTTCACAATAAAAATAGAGTGCCAATCATTTAGGGCCTTGATTGTAATAGTGTTCTTTAATCTGTACTGCACAGCCAGCCTGATCTCTTTACGGAGCCATCGGTGAAGATGTGCTTATATCCAATGTATTTGTAATAGATTTTAGTTCAAGTAGGCTTCAAAATTAAACGTATTAGTTACCTTTTTTGAAGACTATTAAGGCTAATGTTGATATTTATTAGGAAGAATCCATGGAGGTCTTTTAACTGTGGTAGTCTGAACAGTAGAAAGGAAGTGAATTTCTTCAAGATACTGGTTCAGGAGACAATAAACTGGTCTCTGGAGCATACTTTTTCTGCATACTTTTCTGTAATATTTTCTGGAGAAAACATTCCTATAAACAGGGGTTAGAAATGGCTGAATTATTCCTGTTGATCCTGTTTATAGTAGAAAGATGAATCTTTTAAACTTATTGACCAAATAGGACTTCAATCAATGAAGATATCAGGAATTAAGACGTATAATTCATATAAGACATATACATTTATTTATTGTTTAACGTTTCGCACATTTAGCATGTGCCTTTTCAAAAGCATTTGATAAGTAAAGCTTTTGACAATCGGTTGGCAATAAACATAACATTTTTTGAGTAGTATAAAAAACAATTAAAACAGATATATTGGAGATATATTAACATTTAACAACATTTTCATGCAAAGTATCATACTATGCCGAAGTTGGGGCCCACTTGGTGGTTAAAACATCTATATGCATGCAGCACAAAATGAGGATACATCAAGGAATTGATGTGCAAAATTGTTAGGAGTGAACAGCGGCAAAAAGCAATTATGAATATCTGTTTATTATTAATGATTTATAAATTTGATGAAGATCTATTATGTCATTTTTTAGGTGTTCATAGTATCATTTAAATATTTCTGCATTTGTCTTTTAAAAGTTAGCTTTCTTTTCGTGATAAACTTTGATTTTACTGGTTCACAGAGTGGTTGCGTTCTGTCTTGTGAAGTTATTAATGTATTGTTTGGTCGAAACCAAATAACATCTAATAAAGAGTTTACCAACACAAATACGATATTAATAAATATTCGGCATTGTACATCATTTTTTTACTGGGTGAATTTATCTGTAACGGCTTGACTTGACAGGAAGACGCAGAATTTTGAAAATGTGCACACAATTCACTTTTCCCCATAGCACGTCATACGCAGTTTTTAACTGTTTTTGACGTAAAATAAATAAAAATAAAATAAAATATCTGGTTGTTAGATATGAAACAAATCTAATATTACCAGCATCACCGGGCTGAGGCAACTTGCTAATATAATCTTTAATTGAAAGTCCTTCTTGAGCTTCGATTACAATTCTTGTTCTTAGATGGAATTGAATCTGATGATGTAGCACCTGCATATGACTTCTTTTAATGATATACCCTTGTTGTGAGACCGTACTGTTGGGAGTTGGTGTCTCTCCTGTAGTCAGAAGACATTTTTTCTGGAGGTACTGCATCTGCAGCTGTACGTGAAATTCACGTGATGATATACTGTGTTTTGCTTACAGTAATAGGAAACAGCTTCGTATAGTTACGTTAGGTAAACAGTTCGTGTAACGTTTGTAATAATTCACTGTTCACAGCACGACCTACTCGTACGGCGTCCAGACCGAACTCGTGAACTCCATTTTGTTTGGGGACGTCGGCTACGCATAGATTCGAGGATAGTGGGCGAAAGGGTGTATCCTTGGGGTAAACCAGCCTTTATTATTCTGGAGTTGGATTGATGATTGTTTACTGTAACTGAAAAAGATCGGTCATGTAGGAAGTTTTTTTTTTATTTCAGCAATATAGTGAGGGGTTCCAGCTTTTCGTATTTTATAATTTAATGCATTGTGCCAGACTCTATCGAATGCTTGGGTTATGTCTATAAATAAGACTATTGTATGATGTTTTTTCTGAAATGACGAGTACATGCGTTCCGTGATTTTCAGGAGTTGGTGCTATGTGGGAGATTTGTTTCATGAAACCAATTAAAGTTCTTTAGGGTATTACTTTGGTGCTTATTAGGTGTTTGCTTAACCGTTTTGATATTATTTTATTCAAATATTTTGGATAGGGGTGGGGCAATAAAACTATCTGCCATTGTGTTTTAGGTTTCGGTACTGAATAACTATTGTGTGTTTCATAATGAAAGTGGCCAGACAGGAATTATATATGTTTGTTAGAAATACTATTGTCAGAAAATTTTATTATTAAATTATTTTTGTTATGACCGGGAGATTTTTTGATTGGCAAATTTTTTATTATGCTTTTGATTTCACTTGGTGACATGAAGTGAATTATTTGATGGGGTCCGCATTGGGGTTGAGCTATATATATCTAATTATTGTAGTGTGTTCAGGTTTTGTGTTGTGTTTTGGTGAATGTGATTCGAAGAATGAAGAAGCTCTCTCGGCTGTTTCTATTGTTGTGTATATATGTAGGCTTTACCAGATGTAAGCAGATGTGGTATTATGGTTTTTTTGTTTTAGTTTTTTTTGTGAAATGCCATCAAATTATTTACGGTCAAGAGAGATTGGATTTTACTTGCGTATTGGCGATCATTAACATTTTTATTACTCTTTTACCTACATTCGTAATTAAATTGAGTTCTATTTTTAAAACAGGGTTTCTAGTAATTTCCCATAGCCTTCTTGTTTTATTTTTGATTTTTATAGCATTTATAATTTCAGGGTGTAATCTGTTTTCGTTATAGGTTTTTAGATGTGTGTGAGATTTTATTTGTGTGGATCTGAGGGTAGTGAATTATTGTGTTGAATGTTGGAACTGCCTTCTATTCTCTAGAGATGATTGCACTTTAATTTAGGAATGTCAATACTTAAAAGTTTTCTGAAATTTATGCCAGTTTACCTTCAAGGTATTTTGTTTCGATGGAGGAGTGGTAATTGGCGCGTTGTTTTTAATACGGGTATATGATCGGAGTCGAGTTCTAATATTGGAGTTAGAAAAAAAATTATGTTTGTGTTATTCCGACGTCGGGAATGTCTGGTCTTCTTAGACGGTCATATGGGTAGTAAGTCGGTTTCGCAGTTGCTATCTTGATTATTTGAATGACATCCTCATTTTTGCGTTAAGATCATCAAGAAGAATTGTATTAGTATGGGGTTGAAATATGCTTCCTGTGTCTATTTTAGCTGAAAGCGGCTTATCTATTCTGATTTCAATTGTTTTATACTCATGTTTCGAAATGCGTTTCATGGTGTGATCATTGATTTTGGGTTATCAAAACTCCACCTCCTTTGTTATTTCTATCTGTCGTGAATGGTGGCCTGGACTATACAATTTATTTTTATTTTTTAAGTGCGTTTCAGTTATGCATGCTATATCGACTTTTTGTGAATGAAGGTGTTTTTTATTTGTAATGCCATTTGCATTTCAATTTATGAGAGTTAAGTTATTATGGAGATGAACTGCCATAGCTGTTGCTTAAATACGAGGATACAGAATTTTGAATTGTTGTAATGATAGGGATTAATGAATTAATGGAGTTTATGATACATGATGTAATCGGGTTCATTATTGTGTTCAAGAAGGTATTGTTTGCTTGGGAGGGGTGCGTATTTCTTTCCCCCTGTAAGAAGGTTGAATTTCGGACATTTTTCTGATTTTGGGATGGTACATTGTTACTACAGGTAAAATTGCGGAGGGGTTGAGTAGTTAGTGGGAATGTTGGTAGGAAATTGAGATGTTGAATATTAGGGAGGAGGAGGGGATGATAATTTTGTCCGATTTGTTTCTGTTTGCTTTATTGGTATTTCTTTCATTGATAGCTTTATAGTAAGAACAGTTTGCACATCTAACATCTGCCTGGTGTTCCCCGTTGCAGTTGGCACAATTATTCATATGTGTCAGTAGTCAAGGCATCTTTGACATTGAATAGGGCTGGAAGGTCTTCGTCTTCTTTCTGTTTTCACTTTATGGTTACATATTTCGTTAATTGGCAATATAGCCTCTAATTGTTCATTCCTATTGAATTTTGCTACAACTGGAATGGGTTTGTTTTCGTTATGTATATTCTCTAGTCTAGTTACTTTAATAATTGATGGGTACCGTTGATTTAAGTCTTGTAGTATTTCAGTTTGGAATGGCTCTTACAGTCAAGGTCGCAGGTGCCCTGAACCGGACAGCCAAGTACTTGACTGCTGGAAATCCTTATTTTTAATATGGCCTAGCAATCTAAAAAAATGCGATAAAATCTACAAACTAGGAATGGTTTAAGATTTTTTCAGGTTCAAAAGCAGTGTTCGTAAGATACAATAAAACAGGTCTCTGCAAATCCGCCCTAATTTTCCCATCATTTCCCACATGTCTCTCCTTTATCTTTCAAGTGTGATCGAATTATTTTCTCATAAACTGACAAAAACTATTGATTTCCTGAGCGTATGATATACTAGTGCAAAGTAGTAGAAAGAATAAAAAATGATCATTTGTAACTAAAATCCAAAATTAAAATATTACTGGGTGCTACAACAATGTATGATAAACACTAAACTAAATGCAGAACTGCACAGAACTGTTGCAGTCATTTTCAAAGTATATTTAAAGTCAAGGTGATTTAATGGCGGGAAAATGGTTTTTACTTTTTTAACTGCAGCCCAGCAATCGAAAAAATCTGAAAAAATTCACAATTTGTGTTTAAGAGGAACTTTTGAGATTTTGATTTCGTTCCATGATTTCTAAGATTCTTTTCGTTATTTTTTTCAAAAACTTTTTGTGTTTGAATTTGGGTCTGAGAATATCAAAATATTTTTCTGATAGTCTAAATTATTTTCTTATTTATCATATTTTTCAGTCAGATAAAATAGTTACTGAAAAATTAAAATTAAAAAACACGTGTTTGGCTGTAGAGGGATGTGGGTGGTGGGACGAGGGCTAAGAAACCTTTGAAAAATATTATTTTTATGTTAGAATTATAATGTAACCACTCATACGTCATTTGGTTTGGGGGAACTTTAGCTTCTAATTCAAAACCTTATACCATTGAAACTAAAGACACAAGAACTTATCCTAGTTTAATTTGTATAAAAAAATTAGAAGCGAATTATAAAGGAAAAGTATAAACTATGAGTCCTAGCCGGTTCATAAAGGAAACAGGCCTACGTACGACAATGCCTATCTCTGTCTGCCGCCTCACCGTGAGAAAATTCTTCTGGCCTTTGTTGGAGTGTGCGGTGGCGTGGCAGAAAAGGGAATCTTTCGGTGTTCCTCCGAGTTGGACGAAAAGGTATCGAAGAACAGCCGCCACGCGCTTTACTCACAATTTTGAAAAGCCCACGCGCTCTGCCTCTTTGTTTGGAAAAAGGTTGATTATTTCCTGCAGTTTCGAGTGTCCACTAAGGTTATCAGTCCCGTGATCTTGAGAGCCCATTTGGCGCTTCACGTGGTGTCGACAAATTGAATGAGTACCGGTCCTGTGACGTCCAAAGGATTCGCGGGATGTAAACAACATTGAGAACTTCAGTTAAAACTTGAATTTATTCCCCAATCCTATGAGTGATCTGCATAGAAGCCACGTTGTCGCCAGTATCGTAATAGCGAGGAGCAACTCGCGCCATCCGGCCCACGCGCTCTGGTGGCTTGCAAGAGAGTCTGTCTCTTCCTGGTCTAGGGACAACGATTCCTCAGGTCTACTCGGGCGAGTTAGGAGACAATGCCAAATTAACACCGTTTCCGCTATCCGCATTAACAAAAATTCAATTACTTTAAAAAATGATATATTTTAACAATTGAAATATGGTTGGCGAAATTTGTATCAAAAATTTTATATGATGAAAGGTTACTTGCTAATACTTAAAAATCTACTATCAAATATTTTTCAGACAGTTAAGCAATGCAGATTTCTTCATTTTCCATCTGCAAATAAATAACCAAAAATTATGATAAGCAAATTTGCAATATTTCAATTCCTACTTCATTGTTTCTTTACATTTTTAACATTTATTAGTTAAAGAATTTGAGAAGTTTAGATCATTTTTGGATTCATATTTTGACATTTCAAAAATATTTTGGTGAATATATGACTTCCTCTATCACTATTACATTAAAAACAAATTGATTTTCTTAAATATCTTTCTCCATTCTTAGAAATTACAAACAAAAGCTACAAAGGATCGAGCAAATTTCTAATTGCATACAGAGCGATTTCTTGTTTCTGTGTTTCATTAAAATTGAAATAAAAATCGCAATTACCTAGTCATTGCTCAAATTAATGTAACAAATGATGGATATTTTGAAGCACGGATAAGGAGTATTACTGGATTCGTATAGATTTTTTTTACTTTCAAATTGCTAGCAAATACTGGTAATATTTAATTATTTTGAAATGGCATAAAATTAAGCTTACTTCACATGTTATCCAAGCATGACTTTTGTTATGACTTAATAATGCTCTTTTATCTATATTCTTAGCCAGTTGTATTCCGGTTTGCCCAATCAGGAAAAGTTGTCAAAGTCGTATATATCAAGGATCCGTATGTTGGAAAAGCACCAACGACGATAACTAAAGTTATTATACTTGGCAGAATACCAGAAATCATCTGAAATATAAAGAAAATTATAAAATTTAATAGCTATTTGCTAGAATACGTGTATACAATTGGAAAAGAAAAAAATATAAATTCCAATCTAAGGAATAACGATCATTGATGCGTACCATGTCAGTGGTGCGAATGTTAGCATAGCCAGCGATAAGGGCGTTCGGAGGGGTGCCCACGGGCAACATGAAGGCAAACGAACAGCAGACCGCAGCAGGCAGCATAAGATAAGTGGGATTAATTTCAATGACGACAGCCTGAAAGATAAGTGGTTAGCAGCGAGTATTACCGGTTATTGTTCACTTGTGACAAACGCAACGCCAAACACACTCATCGCTAATTAATCTCTCTCTTAGGAAAGCTTTATGGCAAAAACTTAATGAGCTAGGCGTCTCACGTAAAGTTTTAAAAGTGTTGCAGAGCATATACGAAGACGTAAATTTCGTGCCAGTAGGATGGAAGTACAACGCGAAAAATAAATCGACAGTAGGAGTAAGACAGGGCTGTCCTCTCACAGTTTGTTTATCTTGTTTATAAACGATTTATTGACGTGGTTACAGGATGCGGATACATCTGCGCTGGAAATTGAGGGCCTGAACATTCCTGACTACTATATGCTGATGATTTATTTATGTTCGAGACTATTGACGGCTTACAAAAAGTTTAAATATCCTAGAAACGTAGTGAAACATGGGGATTAAAAGCAAATATTCAAAACCAAAGTAGTTGTCTTCAAGAATGGATTTATCTGGGGTAACAAGGAGAAAGGGCTCTACGCTCAGAGGAGATTGACTAAATTGCTCATATCTTGGGGCAAAATTTTCCATGAATGGGGATGGAGTAATCACATAGTGGCGGCACATGTAAAGGAAGAATTGCTTCAAAGAAATCGTTACAGTGCAGATCTGAATTGTTTTAAAGCGTGTGCGAGACGTGATGTTTAAATCGCTAGTTCTCCCAGCAAATGAATTATAAGCAGAAATTTTGGGAGGATAGAGAGACCAGAAAGCAATGAAACAGACATTTCAAATTAATTCTCGAGTCTCTAGATTCTAGCAAATGCCGGAGTCCTTATAGTGGTAGTGTAGGAATTTGAAAGATTTTAAATGAAACTCATTAAACTTGATTAAATTAGCAGGTGAATAGCTGACTCACTCTCTTATAACATGCTGGGCAGCAACGTTACTGGTCGCATAAATTAAACTGTTGTTGAACGTCCAGGCCCGGGAGACGCCTCCGGAAATGGTGGAGATAGAACATGCACATAGAATGAAATAATTTCGAAGAGATTTCGTGATATTGTGCAAGAGATCTCGGCGGTAACGGCCGAAACGCCTTCGCTTGCGCAAATTACGTGAGTCCAGTGGTTGCGAACGTTTCAGCGTAAGACACTGCAAAGACGCAGGGGACTGAATGGTGCTTTGCGATAGGGAGACTGATCCATATCCTTTTATTTAAAAAGATCTCGGAAAGAAGAAAACGGATGAATGAAATTACTACTTCAACATAGAACGTAACGTCGCCCATTTAGGATAAAGAGCACCATGAAAGAATTAGAACATTACTTTCGGAAACGAACAGAATCGAAATTAAGGAGAAAACAGAGCAGATGAGCAGAGCCGCGACCGGAGAGAAATACAATAAATCAATAAATTCAATAATAATTGTTAGTCAGTGTTATGTTGTTAGTAACAGTACAAAAATAAAGGAAGAAATAAAGTTGTTAAATTGTAGTCAATTGTTATAAGTAGATAATAAGTCAATAAAATATATTAACTTAAAATACCGTTAAATAAATTAAAATAAATTATTTAAAACAAAATAAATTAAAATTAAATTACTAAATAAGTTAAATAATTAAAAATAAATTAAATTAATTAAAATAAAGGAAACGGTTGCGCACAGGGGCTTAGAGCGGGGAATGGAAATGCCAGCAGTGGCGATTTATTTTCGTGGTGCCGTTTGTTTGTGGTGAGTTAAACACGGAAGGGAGAATGCTCACGCCCGGCGCCAACAATAAAGCAGAAATGGCTCTGACTTCGTGCCTTCCCTCTGTGTTTCCTTCTCAGCCGTACTATGGTTCTTGAGCATGGACATTTGGGTGAATACAGCATGAATGTGTTGTGTTAAAGGCCTTTCGCCCAGTTTATTGCATCAAGTTTCTATTCTGGCTGTACAATTGGCCTATTAAATAAATAAATACCACCTTCTTCATTTAGGACTTCTATTGACCAAACATTATATGCATTTATAACAATATTAATTTTCAGTATTCATGCTGGACACAATTAGATTTCAATAGTGTCAATTGGTCTTTTACAGAATTTGTAATATTTTATTTTGAATTGCTGATAGACATGCTTGCTCATCTTCTGTGTGAATCTTCGTCGAATAGGGGCATTGAGCATATGTTGAAAGCCAGAAAGGGTAAGGGGAATTTCAGTTGGGCAAGTGTCGATTTATCTCGCACTGTTTGCCTGGCCATAGCCAATGGCTCTTTCTTGAAAGAATACTTTGAAAGTTTTCTTCAGGCAAATGTTTGGCCCGTTGTAGAGGCTGACTTTATTTTCCAAAGTGTTGCTCCACTTTCATCCATTGGCTTTCTGATGTAAATTATTAAATCTCTGTATGTGTGTGACATTGTTAAATACTGCTTCAGGCTTCATTTTCCTTCTTTCAGTGTCTGTTGTGCCGTTCAGCATTGTTTTGTAATTGGTATCCAGGAACATATAGTCTTTTTGTGATTGTATAATGTCGTGATATATTCATGAACAGCCGTTTAACATTGGCATATTCGGAAAGTAGTTATTGTTAACAGTTACTTATTGCTCGTGCACAAATCTTTGTTATGTTCAACAGTTTATTATTTGAGCTGCTGCCGTCATTAGCATATTTCAGCTAGAAATAAAGTAGAATGCAGCAGTTTTATAATCTCACCACTTTTGGTAATAAGCGAAGAGCTTCCACCACATTATTGATAAGTTTAGCATATTTTTAAAAGCGGCTCTGTATTATTTTCATTTTGTAATGAGCTTCGATCTTTTCTAGCCATTTGTTATTGGAGAGCGTCCAGTGCCATATCTGCCACATATCAGAATGTCCACGGTTGCAGCACGCCACAGTTTCTTCTTTTCTCCACGACATGGAGCCTTCTCCTGAAAGCCGAGCCGTTTCAGTATCTTTCACTTGCATACTGGCGAAAAAGCATTTTGTTTCTCGTAGTAATACTGAAGTTTTGGGTATATATCGCAGAGATTATAGATAATTGGCTGTTTTGGATAGCAGCTATTTCAGAGTTAGCATTTGTCTACGATGAAGTTAGAGTTCTTCTTCGCTCTATTAGAATGATGCCAATGGGGCTAGTATGAAAGAAAATAAAAGCGCCTGCAGAGCTTTCATTATGTATAACATCGCTTTTTTTAAGTATTTGCATAGCTGAATCAGCAGCGGTTATGGATTCATAGTCGATCTTGGATCAAAATTATTGCTTGTAGGTCATTAGCTGGAGACAGCTTATTTGCTCCCAGTTATTTGAAACCTGAATCGCCTGAAAATAATCGTTTGACACCATTTCCTCCCCTATTTCACAACATATCATCCTGAAATGTCTGCAGATATAAAACAAAAATAAAAGCTGTCATACTGTCGGGACTTAGTACAGGTTACACGCGCATTTTAAGCGTATGTGTTAAAAGCGCGACATTGGAGTAACCGTATTTTCAGTATGCCAGAGCGAATGAAATTGCGCAAGAGTTATCACCTTTTATAAATGCGCATTGTTAATAAGAATCCAGCCATGATAGCACCGACGGACCTGAATTTGTATCACGCAACGTTAAGTTCAGATGAGACAACAAAAATGCACACCGCGGGCTCTTACTAAACAATTGCCCTACCCAGCGAGAGTCTCCGTTTGCGAACGTACGCAATTGGTTATTTTGCAATACTATATTCTTGAGTAAACAACAAAATGTTAGAACGGTTGAACTGCAAATTTAAACATGGATCATTCCAAGGAGGCAAGATCAAATTCGTAGTAGAGGCAGAGGTCTTCGATTTTTGAGCTACGCAGTTAAAATCAATAGTCTTCTCGCATAGAAAATCTCGCATTTAGTTAATTTCAGTCACACGTTAGTTCCCACCATTGAACTCGCGAAGCGGACTTCCGAGAAAGCTCACCAAAGAAGATTTAGACTGAGGAATGGTCTGCACAGTTTCCGACGAGCCAAAGGGAACGCTGTAACACGTCACGTCAGTCTGGCCAACAAATTCGCTCGCCGAGACAGAAGGTTTCCTCGCCATTTATTTAGGACGAAGTACCACCGGCAATTACCTAAAGGCAGCGTGATTGTGACAGGCCGTGACTTCAGCTCAACTCGGCGATAGCTCCAACACATAATGGCGGTGGCCCAGACAGACAACAGAATATTCGAAAGTCATATTGTCGATAAGAAGGTGGTTGAACCATCAGGTGCCCTGGCGGCGTCAGAGATGCAGAAAAGAGATGTCCATACAAAGCCGGATTCACTGGTGACGAAATGGCGAGTTTCCGTGGAATGTTGGAACAACATCGATCGCAGGGTCGAAAGCGAAGACAGGCCAAGGAAAACTTCGACAAGTTACGGAAAGAGACAGAAGGAGAACAGTATAGCCGTCGAGCAGCTTAGCCATCAGTCTTCGAACCGAGCGACATGCGGCGTGTTGGTTCGTGCCGAAGCAGTTCCTGCAGAGTCACCGCAATGGATCGGTTCGAAAGAACCAACTCGCCCGCAAGCGTTGGACCTAGCAACCGACACACACGTAATGCAAAATGCCGTTCTCCTGAAAGCACGTGTCGCGAAAGCCTTTATTGAGATAACATCACTTCGATTACCGTCGAATCCTTCGCCCGTAAGTAGCAAGTACCTTGCCTTCGCTGCGCGTCGCCGTATGGCAATTACTCGATGCGAGTATAAACAGCAAAAATAATAATAATGATGATGATACAGCCCGATAGTGAGATCGTTGTCAGAGTGCCAGCAGTCTGACGGAAGGGATCGCGGTTTGAGGCGTGTTTGTATGTTCGATCAGTACGTTCATTCATCCTTCATTATCATCTGCATCGTCATCATTCCATTTTATCTCAGTTAGAACCCCGCATACCGGATTCAGCCTGGTCGCCGATCCCCTGATTACCATGTAAGAGCGGCACGCGATAAATGATACCGAGCCGCAGTAAGTATATATGTTTATTTGCGAGCGAAGAAAACAAAACAAACAACAAAAACAATACCAACAACAATAATAATAATAATAATAATAATAATAATAATAATAATAATAATAATAATAATAATAATAATAATAATAATTAAATTCTTTGCATTTGACCTACAGCCTGTTTTTCCGTCTAAGTAATGAATTTATAATTAAAATTGTTATTTTGAAGGAGTTCGACGCAATATTAACTAAATACTACGTTTTCTTTAGTGTCTAAGTTGAGGCACACACAATATTCGTTTTATTTTTGCAAAAGGAAGATTCTGTGTCAAAACAGAGTAGCTATCTCATTCTTTATAATCAATACCTCTAATTATCTAAAAAGTGTTAGTTGCTCACATTTACTGAAGGGCTTGTTCAGCACAATGAACAAAGAGCGCATATACTCTTACATGTTCGGGGATGGAATATTACAAACATCCTCACATACATACCTGTTTACTGAGTAACCAAAAATATTTTATTTGGTTTGTCCGGATGGTTCTATATCAGTGTTGGGAGTGAAAATAAAGAAAGGAAAGAAACCAGTAGAGGATAAGAGGAGCAAAAAGAGCTAATGCAGGGGATACGAGATCAAAGAGAATGCCAGCACCTGATATTACATTTATCAGTACTGAGGTCATAGTATAAATTAAATGATGGAGTGAAACACACATCATTTGTACTGCAGTTACAAAGATTTCTGTTACGATATGGTCACGGAAAAGTGTCAGTACAGAATTGTAACTGCACGCTTCTCGTAACAATAGTGTGAGTTAAACATTAAAGCGATTACAAAGATCTCGATTTGAGAGTCTTCTTTGCTGTTCGATTTGTATTAAATTCTATTTTTACAAGATTCATTAAATTTATATGAATTGGTCTATTACATTAAGACGTTATACAAAATATACGCCTATATTCTAAGACGAACGATACCAATTTTCGATGTTGACAGCGCTCCAATAGCGTATAGTGACAAAATGGTTTCAGATAGTTGCAATGTACTTATCTAACGTAAACTTCATACAAGATTGGCTTCTTCGTATCCTGAATTATGTCATGAAATAGTGCGGGAAGAAAATACCTTTGAAAGCACGACGAAAAGCGGTCAAACATTTATCATAGTGGTTAAGTGGCAGCTTCTTTGTAACCGAGTTCAAAACATTACCAGCGATTTTCTCCGATAGCATTCGAATCGAACCCTTGATTTTATCTCCAGATTTAAATATCGATTGTACCATACCAATGTAACTTAAAATTGTCTTTATAATACTGCGAAAACCATACTGCGGGAAGCCCAAGATACTGAACAGACGTGAACGCATACGCAACATATCGCAATCACCGGCAAAGCAGGCCACCGCTGAGGTGAACTCGGTCATGTTGGAAACGCGATGAGGAACCAAATAGCAGATTTGGTAATTTGAGAGCCCTCGATCATACCGTCACGGCGAAGCTCGAAAGTCGCACAGTCGCAGCCCACGCGCGCCAGCAGGCACGTACTCCGCGCGAGGTTCCACGGGAACTTCTCAACGTCGGTCGTTCTTCATCACCGTAATCGAAAGCTCTGCGCACTGTCTTTCTCTCCGCCAAAATGCAGCCAACACTGGTTTCGCCTGACGAGTTTACGTCAATTTCCAGCGCGAATTCATTGCGGTCGTCTCGACAACCCCTACGAGCTGTACTTCAGGTTTTCAGCAGCAAAGGTTTGTCGCCAATCATTAACGCAAAGACATTACAGCAGCTTCGTTGCTGCATGGTTGACGTGAATTTCGTTTGACACCCAGCTGAGACAAAAGTAGAATGTTGTAAGTTGAATTCTCGATTGTTTGTCAGTTCCAAACCGAATTATGTTAGACTTTAAGATGTAAAAGCAATGGGTTCCACATACCAGAAACTGAAGTAGCCATTTTGGGGCTCATTTGAAATGTTCGTCTCTTTACCGTAAAATGAGATTTATTTATATATTCTCTATTTTTGACACTGTTTTTAAATTGGCTCAATTTACTTGTCACATACATCTAAATAGCAATTTCATTAAATATGGTAATGTAAAACTTGGAGATACGTGGGTCATTTTTCGTACATGTTCCCGAACATTTATATGACACCAATATCTTCAAAAATCGTTGTTTTCGTTGTAGCAACATGACTGCGTCAATGAAACAAGCTTTTATTTAAAAAAATGTCATTTGGAAGGACATTTTAAATATTAATTATTACTGATAAATGCAATTTAGTGTTGGTGAAAGTATCAATTCTACGCAATTTGGCCCTTCCCTTATAAAATTATGTTGGACTACCAGTTAATGAGGGTTCAGGTTCATAATTGTTACTTATTTCCAAAATAGCCAATTAATCTGTGGCGAGGAACCCGAAGATCTTGTGCCACCGTGCTGATTGCAGGTCGAACAATGAGGGTCAAGCTTCCTTCAACTTGCTAGTTGTTCAGAATTTCTTATGATAATCAAAATGAATCTTTCTTTGTCAAGACCAGCTCTTCGTATTACAATAAATATAAACTTGTTATTCACTCGTAGTTTTCAGCTTCCACGCTCGATGGCGCCCGCAGCTTTCGTCGACGCGATCAAAGTCATACAGCTGGATAAAGTTCTCTCAAGCTCACGTCTGCGACCGTTCTAGCTTCTGCTATAGCTATTGCGCCCTCTCACTGTGCCCGCCAGACAGGAATTTTACTTCCTATAAAGAACGCCTATCTCAATATAAAATGAGAGTTAATTTAAATAATCGTCACCGGCTAGTCTGCCGATCTAAAAATATAATACGAGAGTATTCAGCGCAGCTGTTTCAGTGAACATGTTCGTCTGTGTCTCGAAAGCAGATCCGAATCTCATAGCCTTTTCTTAGCCCACTTGCTGTTTCAGTCATTCAATCTGGTCGAAAATGACTTATCGCCGGCCGTTTATTTGTCACAGGCGACCTTCTTCGTGATCGTCTGTTGACATCCTCATACTTCCGTCAAGATAAAATGAGCTTCATAAGCCAAAATGGCTTGTGATCACAATGTTTACCGCAGGCCTTACTGAATATGCAATAATTTATTTAAAAGGTGTTCAACAAAACAGAGAGATGCATTAAATAAATGAGTTATTCATGTTTGCATACGTTATCAATATGATGAAAGATAGCAATTTATGTTTGGAGACGAGGGTCGATGACCGATTGTTTTCACGTCTATCAAAATTATATCATGGATGTTTTCTTCCGCGCTTTAGATGAGCCATCAGAGAGCGATTAGCTTAATCTCAGTTTATGGGAGTTATTCCTTTCTTCATGAAATGAACAGTTCATGTAATATCCTTTCAAATACGAAACAAAATTATACTGAGCCCTTTCGAGTACACTTTTCAGTCGGTGTTCAAGGCTCATTCCACATCTTTTATTTGTCAGAGCCTGAACGCCGGCATTCAAACTGCACACCTTCATAAATCTCATCAAAGCCGTTACCAAATAATAGGTCGCCCAACGATATCGTCGCATCAGCTTTATTGTCGAATCGTTAAACCTTCATACCTTCAGAAACGACTTCGTCAGAGCGCGTTCTTTCTCATACGCGCAATGCTCCAAACGTTGGTATTGACCAGAAAGTTCTATTGAAACACGACATTATTAATGCATTCCTTTATCACACCATTTTCATTATAGCTTACTGAATCATTCACTTTATTGATTGATTGATTGATTTCGGACTGCTTGGTCATCGCTCGTTATAGCGCATACGTTTTTCTCGGTGATGGCGGTAGCTTCACGTTGGATGGCGATCGGCGCCGATCTGTCGTCGGCTAGTAGTTTCCCCCAATCAGGACTCTCCCCACCAGCAGGGCACTGTCTTCAGCCGTCGTTTCAACTCGACCGGGACAGCGGCGCGTAGCGCATGCTGCGTAAGTGCGTGCGGCGAGAGATAGATCAAGGGTCGAGCGAGATCATGCGCGGTTCGCCAGGTACGTTCGGCATTCGCCCAGGCCGATCGGAGTTATCATCTTTGATTTCTTCGTACCGAATGAATACGTTTAGTAACATACCTAGCATAGAGAAAGGCATGTAATTTCATCAGGTTTTAACGAACACATGCTTGACAGAAAGTCCTAAGCCTTGCTTCAAAATAAAACATCCGATCGACCATCCGTCCAGCCTGTTCGTTCGCTCGTTCGTTGTTCGTGAACATTAATAATCGCTCCAGCGTTTGAGTTTTTCAAACCGAATACTGTCGATCTGGTTCAGTCGTCACTGCAGCTTGAATAACTCTTCATTTGCATATTTTTCATGGCTCTCGAACAGCCAAAAGTTTCTCACGCATTTGAAAATGTTTGTCCAAAGAGAGCAATGCACCATAAAAGACGTCAGATCGCCATCGATCGTTTCATAGCTGATCTTCAACGAGTAGCAAACAGAGATTTGCGAGAATTTTCTGGATCGCCCGATTATCGAATGAATGCTTGAACGGTTTGTCGAGTCATGGTCCGGGAAAAGAGTCTAACATTTAGCTTAAACGCCAGTTCATACAGGAGAGTCACGTGGTCGCTGGCTACCTCCCGCAAAGTTTTCAGTTTGCCAGGCCGCATGAATGGGCCACTGATGATGGCAATCGGGGTAATACGCCACATTCAGCCTCTTTTAAAAGTTCTGTTTCGTCAAGTCTTCGCCAATAATGGTTTCATCTCATCACTAAAATATTGGTCGCATCCCATATTTCAAAGACTAAACATTTTTTGTGAAAGCAAAGCAAAGCGGCACGAAGACCTTCGTAAAGAGTCAAAACACGCCACATTTATTTATATCCAAAGTTTTCGGTAATGCTTGAATATGTGAGAAAGTTCGACAGCAACAGAAGTTACAGCGAAAGATCAGAACAAATTTCATAAAGTTTATTAGTCTTTAGTTTCTGACTGTTTAAATACATCAAACAGGTATAAAATAGCCATTTGAGAACAGCCAAAATGGGGCTCTTGTTGGTCGTTGTTGCAGAAATTTTTCAACTTATGCCTGACATTAACACCCACGTCAAATTAATTGTTGTTCGCTCGTCCATTTTTATGAACCGATTTAACGAAACAGCTCCGAATCTGGTCATCACAAATTTCAAATTCATTGTATACACTCCTGTATATTCGGGGCTGTTTCTGTTGTCGCATATTCCTTAATGCTCTCCGAATATTGTCAGCTTCCTCTGGCGATGTTTCCTACCCAGGCTGAGGCTGTTCCGCACAAGAAGGGGATTGTTGTTCCAGTTGTTAACAGGGTCATCTTCGTATTTGCCCAAATAATAAGTTTACGCTTGATGTCGGAATGGGGTCGATTAACAGTAACTTGGTGATCGTTCGTTCGTGGTCAATGCTGTCATTTCAGTCGATTTCTCATTCGATGTAATCTTCTTGACGATCTGAATGAAGGGAGGTTTCTAAACAGATGGCTTTTGATTGTTTGTGTTTTATTACGAATTGCGCATTTACCTTTGCCCGAAAGTCGAATAGCGTTTCGTGGCGTAGCGGCATGAATAAAAAACAGCAGTTAATTCTTGAGGATCCGAGATAAGTGTCTCGAGCGTAAAAACACCGTTGAAAGCTGAAAATTGTCTCGAAGACTTATGGCAGCAATAATATACCGGCACGGAGAAATTATGCCTTTGCAATTGTCAGCCTGAAATATTCGTAATGGCCTCAATAGGCATCGAAATGACAGCGATTTGTATGTTACTGCATTTGCGCGGAAGTGTGTTTCAAATAACTTCAGTTTTTCGAAAATCAAAGATTTCGTAAAGGAGCTTATCATCACATTTAAAAGTACCATAAATACCCTTTTGTAAATGGCATCGTTCTTTTTTAACGAAAATGTTATGTCATCTAGTGTTTACTTAATATTTTCATTTCGGTTTTACCTAGGAAATCATCGACAAATATCACAGTTCTATTTAATATGACAGAGCGAGGGTAAGATGGGTGTCATAGAAAGCTCTGCTCAGAATACGAATTCGAAACCAGTTAACGAGAAAGTTTGCGTTACTTTCCAGTATCGTCGTCACTTCTTCGTATACGCAGGAGCGTCATACGCAGAATGCGGAAAATGATTCTGACACTTCAACGAAAGTTTAGCTCTCGAAAGCGTCATCACCGTTCACGTCGCTTTAGCTCTGTTTACTAGCGCTAATATAGCGCGGCGAAGTTCATCGCGCCCGACCACGCAATTTCAGCGCTCCTTTTCACATTCAGCGGAGAAAGAAGGTAATGAGCCGGAAGAGAGCAGCATGCATTTGAATTTCCAAGTCAAAGCAGTTTTAGGCTTCGATCTTGCTGAAAGAAAATTCACATCATAACAGTCGGCTTGAACAATACGGGGTAAACGAACGGAATCTTTCCAAACTGGATACTTCTGTCGATTCGCCTTTACCGGTTGCTCTTTCAATAACATTTTGACTTTGGCAGTAGTGTACATGAGTTTCGGAGTTGTGTGCCTTCGTACAGAGTCTGGGCTCTTTTTCATAATTATTTTCTGAAAGAGTGTTGTGGAAGTCATATAGTTCGTTTTCACAAGTTACCCTAAATTTCGAAATATAAAGCCTGACTTTTTCGTCTTCTATAACAACAGAATTGAAGATATATTTCTTCACAAATTAGTTCTCCATAATTAGTTCTTCATTAATGTCATGTACATTCGTTTAACTAGCTTTGTAATTTTCGCTTCGAAGCCACGGAATATAAAGAAAACATTTTTGAAAGATCGTCACCTTTTCACTTTTCAATAATCATTACCACGAATAAACACGATTAAAAACAGATGGCGCACGTCTTGTTTTCGTTGAACTTTTAAGATTCTTCGAAAATTTAAAAGTTTGAAATATCGGTGTTCAGCATGCGTTGTAATTACTAGTATTTTCTTTTGTGGGTGTTAAAACATAGTGGTGATAATCTCTGAATACGTGGTACATTTATCTCCACGATTATTTGTTTCTCAATAACACCGTTGTTTTATAACATTGCCCTTCGTCGAAGAATCAATATGTAACAATACATTTAAACAGTATGAATGAAAAGAGCTGGAGCTGATGTGAAATGCTTGATAGCGACAGCCGTGAAAGTGTTACAAGCGAAGAGGTTTCATTCGCCGCCGCTTAGCAATCGATCGCTTAGCGAAAGACTTCGCGAAGAGGATATCCGGCAACACTGTATTTAAAACGCAACAATGCGTATTTAACTCACATTTGTAAATCAACAATAAATATATTTTGCATATGTGTGCATTGCGCGGAATAAGCAGTTACGCACGGAGTTCAGCATTGGCTTCTGCTCTCGAAATACATTTTATGCTGGCATTTGCAGCTAAATCAGGCCGCCATTCACCCATAAAAATGGGCTAAAGCGGGATTAAAGACGGGATTATGGGCTGGCCAGTCTCGAAAGCGGCAAAGTTTTTCGGCCCAGCGCCTGTTCTCGCTGGCGGAGACGAACGAAAAGCCACAAATAACTTATCACTTTCAGATATTTCGAGTTAATGCTCGTGGGGCGATGTGAAAGCGAACAATGCGTGAGCTTCACCATTCATTTCCAATAACACCGGTGCAGTAAGACAGCCACCAGCGCCGACATTAGCGGTCGTTGTTCACAATAGAAAATCGAATAGCCGGAATAGCAAACAGAATAGCGCAGTTGTCACATGAATGGCGGGCGAGTGATTTCGAAACAACAATTATTTCTTCGAAGTCAAAGCGGGAGAGCTTCATTGTCAATACTACGACCGCAGATTGTGGGCGGCAGTAATTTGTTCAAGACGCCGCAGATTATTTTCCTGCCCAATTTGCCTTGTCTTTAGAAAGTACCGAATGATACGGTCGCAGGGGTACGGTCGCCGCGCCAGAGGCATACAGCCGTTGCAAATAAAGTACAGTTTTCCCTAATAAATATTTCGCTTTTCTATAACAAATCGTTGCCGTTCCAATCGTTTTTATTTTGACGAGTCATTCTCAAAGTGAATAATATCTGGGAGATCTTCGCGAAGGCATTATCGTAAATGAATGTTGCAAAATAGTTGTTCGAATTCAACAGAATAATTGCACGCATTATAGGTTCAAGGTCTTCAAATTAAATTTACCTGAGACTGCAGCGTTGTTTTTGACCACATCCATGTTGAGGTATTGGTTGAGGCAGCGGAGTTGTGTACAGAAAAGCTAAAACTCCATGAATGTAACAGAAGATATGAAAAGCGGTTCATGTTCCTGCTTAAGAAACAAGCCCCGACTCAGCCGCGTAATGCGCATCGTTACCACAAAGAACAGGCCAGCGTGACGTCCTTCATTTGTCTCGGCATGGTTTCTCAGTAAAATTTCCACGCATACCCTGCCGAATGTTTTCGTTAATTCGGAAATAAACTGGAAGTCGTTACCTTTTCAAAAATTCTAATATTGTGAGCTTAAAAGATCTCATTTGCTTTGCCGCATAAAAATTATGGTCTTCTGGAGAGTCTCTGTGTCACGAATGATTTTGCTAGACGCCATTTTGGTATGAGTCGCTGTGTCAATGTGACGAGTTAGCTAGTGCTATGCCAGAGCGGACATTTTTAAATTGATGCACCATAAACAGTCATATATTTTAAGTTTTTGTGCTGTGATTTAAAAGCCGTAAGAACTGACTTCTTTCTCAGATTGTTACATACAGAGAGGCCACGAGCAGTTTAATCTCAAAATTTAGATTAACGGTCAACGGTGCATGCGCTTGAAACAGTCATCAATTCGCACCAGTGCAACAAGATCCGTCGCCATTGTTCTGCTCAGCAAAATATAAATATCGTTTCCGCCGATTAATTATTTTGCTTTAAGAAGTCAAATCAATTGGTTAGTTCACAGCGTAATACATATTATGGCCAGTACTCGTATTTACAGGTTGTTATAAAGTGCCAGAAATTAATTGAAGCGCTTAGTTACAGGACCATCAAATAGTTATATTCACCTTTAATGTGGGTAAAGTTATGAATTACCTTTAATATACGACAGTAAAAGAATGAAAAATATTTATTAATGGCTTAGAAATTAAGTGTTCTCAGCAACATACTGTTTTTCGGTTTCATCGGGTGAAACCGAAACATTATTTCTAAGAACAGGCGTTATGTATAACGTTTCTACGAAAAAGCTATGTCGTTTGAAAATAGTGCTGCTTCATTGCCAAAAGCGAAATTTCGATGCTCCTATAGAACATTTCTTGGTTTTCAAAACACTTGGGTATTCACAACAACAGATTTACGGCAAATGTGCAGATATCAGTGACTTATATGTCTGGTTACTTGGTGCAATTTTTCAAAACCAAAAGAATGTTAAAGCGAAAACAATCCTCATGTCTTTATGCGTGTAATTAGCACTACTCGCAAGTTTAGTTGTTGTGTCTTATTGTTGAGAGAGGTTTGATGAAAATGTAATTTGGGGTTCGTTCAAACCGTCAGTTCGAGTAGTCTCATATGACATATTTAAAAGCACAAGTACCGTAAATACAATACCGTGAACGCCAATGTAAATATTAACGACAAGAAGACAGCAAAAATGAGCATTGCCGTAAATTGTTGAGGGAGGAAAAGTAAACAGGAGAGCCATGGCAAACGAAACTATAGAGAACAAAGACTGCCACTTTCAGTGGAGGGTCTGTTAAATTGAGCATTATAAACACATTTTTCGCCCACAAAACCAGAGTTATGCGGACATGATGCTTCGTAGATGAAAGACAGATATTGAAACGAATTAGACGAGCTGCATCGCACCAAAGTACAAATGACGTCTGTCACCCATCTCGCCCTGGGATATTGACTCTGGGAAAGCAAAATCTTCCAGGAAAAAATAATACACTAAAGAGGTCATTACCGAAGGTAATGGATAATTCGCGACACTGAAAACATATCTTTCGTAAACAATGCTAATATTTGAGCAGCAAGAATGCCGCGGCGGCGAGAGATATTCAGCAAGCGCGGAAAAGACGTCTAAAGCCAACACTCAAGAGGTGACTAAATTGGAAGCTGTCAGCAGACTGAGAATAACGAAAAATTAAAGACGAGAAATTTCATCTCGAAAGAAGAGAACGAACATGTTAAATTCAACAAACTGTTAAAAGAGATATAAGAGCAGATTTGCAGTTCAAACGGATTTAGTGAAAGAAAATATTCCAGTTATCAAACAGCGGCCATTTTTAATTTGTTATGTCTTCAAATTGACGCATTCATACCAAGCCTCAAAGTGATATTGAGCTGCTTTGCGCTGGGGAAAATCTCTGTTGTAATCAGACAAGAGTTCACCAACCAAATTTTTCATTTCTGAGTCTTCAGGGAGATACTTTAGAAATCAGTCTGAAAGTCAATCTGGTGTTTCATCGCTGGAAGAAGGCCAAGAAATAGCTCGTTGTAGATGATGGTGTTATTGTTAAATGGCACAAGAAATGACAGAAATGTTAGATGGTTCATTCAGATGAGCATAGCAGGTCTAATGACATACTTTCTGAATCGTAGTTACAATACTTGTAAAGATGAAAACAAGTAGAATATGTTGAAGATCATGTTTTCAGCCTGGGGACAGATATGGTCTCTTGTAACAGAGGTACAAAAGAAAATCGTAATAATAGTCGTTAGCATGGAAGAAATTTTTAAATCTGCTTATCCTCCTGGAGCAAAACTTAAAAGATCACACAAATGGAATCCAATGACTTTGTATTGGCCGGTGCCTGTTGTAGGATCTCAGAAGTGTCATTAATGCAAAAACAGAAGAATATGCCGAGAATATGCAACGCAGAGAAGAAAGATGTTCTACATTTTGCCAAATAGATTGGGAGCGGTAGCTCAGCGTATCAACCGAGCGTTACTGCAGCGCTACCGGAGTGTTTAGATTTGAGTTCGACGGCAGCAGATTCACAGCCGCTTTCAGCCAGGTCGAATTGTGCCGCGCACCGAGGAGAAGTGGGTCGGTTGCCGACGGTAAGAACCCGCGGTTTCTATCACACTGTGCTTAGTCGCCAGCAGTAGCCCAGCCAAACGGTCACTGACGCGCGATTCAAACCTTCCTTCGTCCCACCTCTCACACACCACACTGTTACTCAACATGCACCACCATCATTATAGCTGGAGCATATCGAGCTGAGCTGTCCGCTGGGGCAGAGCCCGGGGAATTACCACGACGGTAGAGTCGGCGCTCGATTCGCCATCCAGCGAAGATCGCCATTTCCCAGAAACATGCACCAGCACGACGACACGGCCGATGCCTGGAAAGAAAATGAATTCACCAATCATTAAAAGTAGAACAGCGAAATTGCTTATTAGAAGAAAGTGGCATTTTCTAGAGTGCGGCAGAATAAGTACGTACAATGAAATCGGGCAAAAGCCACTTCAATGAAGATTTATCAAACCCATGTGCAGCGCGTAAGCACCGCGAGTGGCCAGCAGAAATCACGGTTCGACACCACTTTATAGGTGTAGAAAGGGATCAGCGCGGCGCAGCGATCGTCAACAGAGGAAAACACGGCCAGCGACCTTTCACAGCATAATAGATGCGGTCGGTTAACAGTGATGAAACGATAATGTTGCAGACAACGTGCAGCTCCACTGTATGTGTAGTGATCGTCGGGTCATGTAAAGACAAGATCACTACTATTTAATAGCGTGGGCTGGGAATCAAACAGCGTACGTAAGCGTATTATTCATGTGCATTTTGCAGATTTGTATATTGGCGGTCACGAACAGCAAAAGATGGCTAGTATCTACTGTTTAATAGATGCTCTGCGTATGTTGAAGCACAGACTGTCGTCGCTCGAAGATCCGTTCAAATGATGAGAAATCTTCCCAGCCATAAGTGGCCTGCGCTCAGCGGATGTACAGGCTTGTAATGATGATGATGATGATGATGATAATAATAATAATAATAATAATAATAATAATAATAATAATAATAATAAGAAGAAGAAGAAGAAGAAGAAGAAGAAGAAGAAGAAGAAGAAGAAGAAATAATGCAGAGCTATACGATTTTGGGAGGGTGGGGCGTCATGTTGGTTTCTCTCGACGTAAAATCTTTAATCTCCACCGTCCATTATCAGTCGGCTTTCAAACAGTCAACACTCCTTTACCATTACCAATTTTGGTCTTCTTACTATCATAAATTATACTGAACAATGCCAAATCGTTTCACTGAACAACACAGAATAATTGAGTTGCGTACGCTAACGACTACTTAAGTTACGACTCTTGGTTACAAACAGCTTGATTTCTTTATTCATTAGGTTAAATCAAAGATAGTTTGTGATATATCAGACAGAGTTCGAATAGCTTGATTAAGAACAATATATGACAAGCTTGAAAGAATATACAGTTCTTACTTTGATCAACACACTGGTTAATATAGTATATAAAGCTTCTGTTTACTAAAAGTCAGGTTATTCGCAGCATCATTGCGACACTTCATTGCTGATAAATGACAAATATTTTATCGGTTCATTCATAAAAGACAGCCTCAACCAGCTTTTAACACATCATGAAAAATAAACAATTCTCGTCATTATTGTCATCACAACGCAGGATTTCCATTTACTTTCAAAATATAAATCGTTAGTGTGACAGTAAGTATAAAATATCGAACACGACGACGACGAATTCGTCAACGTGAGATTGGGAACTACGATTTTGCAGAGAATGCTTTGTTATTAAGAAGTTAGTCGACATGAGAATAGCAGACACGCCAATCATATTTTTCGAGAATTGTGTCATTAATGTCACATAACTACTGTGCTCAATAACAGACTCAGTTAGCCTCCAAAGCCTCGATACGATGTTTGTTTCGACACTTCTTCCAATAAAAATTGCCTCGAGGTTTAGATGAAATTGACCGATTGTTACTTTTCCATTACAATATTATGCTCACATACATAATGCATCCTCAGATAGTTAAATCTGTTCAGATTACCGCTCTGTAGTGGATAACGAAAATGAAAACTGTAATCATCGACCAATGTGTTCGTTAGCTTCACAAGTATTAGAAAAACATTTCACGGGACGAATGAAAACGCTTTCAGTAACAGCGTTCGATCGCCAGCATGAAAGCCAGAATCGTGAGGCGCTTCCGAGAACGGCTAGGGGAAATAGTTCATAGCTCCCAGAATGACAAAAATAATTGCATAAACAATGTCAAACTGACGTGAATGGAAACCGTCAATGATCTGAAGACTATTATTCAGTTCGATTTCATGAATAAAGTGGTGCCTTTGTCAAAATCTGATCAGCTAATGGCGAATATTTTCAGAAAATGATGTTCATTACTATGATTATTCTCGACGTAGAAATATTACAAAAATATTTGTTAGCTAATACTTCGTACATTATTTTATTGAACACTTTCAGCCAGACGACACAAACGATTAAATGATAGAAAGTTTAAAAATGTTGGGATAACTGTTTTTTACAACAGAGATTCAAAAGTTATTTGACTCACCGATCTATACATTGCCTTCGTGGAATGAATGTTTCTGGTTCATACTTAACAACGACACGTACGGGATTCCGTTTACCAGTTGATGCATACTGCGCATACTCCCGTGCGTTTATTTAGTTCTTCATTGCCATAATGCTTTAGGCAATTCGTTGAATACCTTGAGTTACGATGAAAATAATTTTCAATAAAGAAACGGCACTAATTACATGTTCTCATTTCATGTAACAACAAATTGTCAATAAAGGGAAAAAGAGTTTCAATGCAGCTTTCCATTACAATAAACAAAAGTCTTCACTGTTTGGCAATTCGTTATGAACGATGCAACACACTGCCGTGGAGGCAATATTGGAGTCACTAATCAACTGAATATTCATTTAAATGAATTGAAGACAAATTAAACATTATGCCGAAATTGCATAACCAGTCGTTAAATAAAAGCCAGGCGTATATTTAGCAGACAGCTCATTCCTGCGAGAGCATACTAGAATATTTGAAAACACAACACAGAAGCCTCAGATCGTTCAGACAGCAGAGCGGTCAATCGAATTTGCAGCCTTCTCATTAATCTACGGAATTCTAACTTAGTTAGACGCTGCATTTTCGAAAAACGATTTACCAACGGCGTGAATATACTTCCACCCAACATACATATCTGAGCAACACTTCACGTAATCATATAATTATTTCCAGGCAACAAGATCTACTGCAAAACATTCTCATCCAATACAGCGCAATATTATTTTATTGTTACATTGCCAGATGATTTATCAATAAATGACACACAAAAGCGCAGTGCCGCAAACTTGCAGATGACCAGCTAATAATTAGATATTATAGTGAAAGATCAAAGAGAACACTTCATCATTTTAACAATGATAATTAACGTATGAGTTGCCATTTGGACTGCATTTAGAAGTCTAAATATGCTCGTAAAAGTAATAAAATTGCTTTCTGGAATAGTTACTGTTTCGTTTTCTGGTCGTCATCTTTATAGTCGCCGAGATGATCTCTCGTTTTGTTTCAGACATGAAACCACATTTCCGTGCAGTTACTTCTTCGAAAGCTCTGCAATGCAGATAGTCGTTTTCATTTATCGCGGTGGCCCTACTTCACGTGCATTAGATAAGACGTTTCATTTTAGTTGAGCGTTTGCAAATAAGCTGCGAGTGAATATTACAGCCCCGACTAAAAACGCTGGTTGCTCCACATACTCAATTCATTATATGGGGAATATGAGCGACCCATTCGCGTAACATGCAACATAGTTGCACGTCTTCGATAGTTAGTCATTATTAGTTTACTTATGTATACATTACAGTTTATACGAGTATAATATATAAATATGTAAAGTTACAGACGACAGTGGCAAAGCCGACAAAACTCGTGTTTCAAAATGACTTCAGCCGCCGTGCAGCGTCAGGTTCTGGGGTCAATGCTAGTAAACAAAACGGGGCTCATATTGCTTCATTGGCTGAATTTCTGGCTTGAAGATATGTTCGAATGCCTGCAACCTCAGCAACACATTTTCCGGAATTTCTGTGTTGTAAAGACAGAGCAGTGTTTTCTTTTCGCCGTTGAATATAATACAATGCAAGTCTATATTGCATAGCATTTAACTTTCATGGTGTTTTAAATCTCAAAGAAAATAGTAATGGTAAAGCCTGAGAATGTGATAGGCTGCAAATTGTTTACCGCATTTTACTTCATGTTCTTTTTTCAAGATCCATCGCGTTAAAGTTTATTAAAGAGAGTCTTAGAAAGTTGAAGTAACATAGTCATTATTTCATCATTTCTCAGCTTATAACAGTGAAACGCAGCACTGGAATGTCGCCAAAAGCGCAAGTTTCTAGTGCATTACAGTTTAGTGCTGAGGCGTGAGCCACCAATGAGATTTCAAACATGGCAGCACCAAAAACATAAGTGTAGTTCTTGAAAACAATGTAAATGCAAAATGATAATAGTGCTGAGGCACACGCAAATATGAATTACTTCTTTCTCAGGCACCCTCCAATACCAACCGTTCAAATGGCGGGCAAGCGCTAAAGCCGCGTGACCGTACCACCAAATTGAAGTCATTCCAGCTCGTCATGTGTTAAGAACATGTCAATATAAGAGCCAGTCAAGCCATAGATTCTCGCCGCTGGTTCAGTTTGATCACACGTGACTACAAGTAAGTATTGCTCGTTCGTTTCATTCGTGGGCCGAGTTTCACATGTTTTCATCGATTTTTACGAAGTTTCGTTCATGCCGGATTTTCTGGAGGAAATTGGAGTAAGCCGATGTATTTCGACGTTAAACGGCCTTGAGCGTAATACTCATTTCGAACATTGCCCGTCCAGTGTCTTGGAACTGAAAGTTATAACAGAATCTGCAGATGACAAATACCTCCAGAGAGACACTGTCGGTCTTCAGTCGCGCTGGCAATATATTTCCATATTGAAGTGATAGTGAGGAGCAAATGTGTTTCGAGAGCCGAGGGCAAGCCAGATAGCAAAACCACGTGAGCGCAGCGAATACGCTCACGTGGTTTGCTTTGTCCTGGCAGTACCTCGGGCTTCTCAGGTACATTTTATCCTCACTATCAAGCTCAGCTCAATAAGAGTATATTGCCAGTACGATGAAGATTGACAATTAAATCTCTCTGAATTGACAATAAAAACTCTACCGGGTTCACCGAACATAACTTTCAGTTCAAGACCTGGACGAACAATGTTCGAAATGGGGTATTACATAAAGATACGTTTAACATCGAAATACATCAACTTATTTTCTCCAATTTCCTCAGAAAATCCGGCATGGACGAGGAGCTTCGTCTTCAAAAATCAGAGGGCAAGGAGCGATCAAAGGAAGCTGCAGATTTAGCTCGTAAAGTCATTAAAGAGAAGTATGTAGAACTCGGCCCTATAACTTGGGCGGAAATTTGGGTGACTGTGTTGTTTTTCATCGTTGTCGCCTTATGGATCACATGTGATCCAAACTGGATGCCTGGCTGGGGCCCTGCTATAAGTAGCGTGTAAGTGGTGCTTGACAATGCTATGGTAAACATGTTCTTAGCACATGACGAATAGGAATGACCTTCAGAATTTGAGTGGAACGCGAGTCACGTAACTCTAGCACTTGCCGCCATTTTTTGAACGGTTGAAGTTATTGGAAGTGCCTGAGGAAAAGTAGTTCATATTTACACGTGTGCGCAGCTTTATTATCATTTTGCATTTTACGAGATATTAAATAAACATTGTTTTTTCAAATAGAACTACACTTATGTTTTTAGTCTGCCATGACAGGCGAAATGAGCTTCATTTGGTGGCTCGCGCGCCTCAAGAGCCTCGCTGCTAATGCACTTCGGAGGCTGCGCTAAGCGAAAGCTTTGAAAAGACGAAGCGACTTCCAATTCTGCGTTTCAACCTTCAGTATTTCCTTCTTTGTTATAAGTATGAAAGTGATTGAAATGAAATTGTTTATGTTACTTCAACTCTATAAGATCTCTTTAATAAACAACGCGTTATTAAAGGGATCTTGAAAAAAAAACATAAGTAAAATAAAATTGTGGTAAAAAACAATTTGCTAGCCTGCACATTCTCCAGACTTTTTACCATTATATATTTTTCTTTGGGGATTTAAAAACCTGCATGAGCCAAGAGGATCCAGCTTCAGCAAATGCTATACAGTATAGACGCATTGTAGTGCATGTTCAGCAGCGAAAGAGGGAACACTGCTCGCAATTAACAAATCTTTTTACAACACACAAATTCAGATGTGTTTGTAAGGGTTGCAGACATTTCGAACATATGCTCAAGTAAATTCAATAGTAATTGTAATATGTTTACGTTTTGTTTACTAGCTTGTTATTTAAATTCTGACTACACAACGTGTTAGAGCAAGTCATTTACAACGTATTGGAACTACGAGTTTTTGTCGAAAAATAGCTGCCGCAGCATTACATAACTTTTTCTATGTTATGTATATTATACTCCGTATAAACGTATGTATACATAAAAGTAAAAACTGTGTGACTAGCTATGAAGAGACGTGCAATATGTGCATGTTGCCTTGAGATCTGGGATGTCTATATTCCCATACATATTAAGTTGAATTATGAAAACATGGAGCAACCAGCGTTTTTAGTCAGAATTTGTATGAAAATATTCACTCGCAAGAAAAACTATTTGCAAAACAAATCAGCTAAAAATGTTGTCTTGTCCCTAGTACTTTACGTGAAGGAATAGAGTTACCGCGATAAAATGAAAAACGATTATTTGAATATCTGCATTCCCGAAGAGCTCCGAAGAAATGTACACAGATGGTGAGTTTTATTTATGTCTAGAAACAAAACAGGAGATCATCTCAGCATTTACTCAAAAGATGACGGTAAAGGGCGAAAACTGAAACAGGGGTAACTGACCCAGAAGCTGAGGTACAGTACTTTTTACAGGCATATTTAGACTTCTAGAATTATACAGTCCAAATGGTAACTCATACGTTAGATATCATTGTTAAAATGAATATGAGTGTTCTCTTTGATGCTCACTATAGTATCTAATTGTACAGAAACAGTTATGCAGCAGAAAAGATTTTACTTGGCACTTAAACTTGTGTGTCGATTTTAATTGTCAAATGTCATCTGGCAATGTATTGTAAAATAATGTGCATGTATTGGATGTGAATGTTTTGCAGTGGGCTCTTGATACCTGATGAATACATATGATTTCTACGTAGAGTGTTATAGATATGTATATTGGGTGGAAATATATTCACGCCGTTGAGTAAGTCGTTTTTTCGAAAGAGCCCTGATTCGTTAGCGTCCTGGCTAAGTTAGAATTCATAGATTAATAAAGAGAAGCTTACAAGAATCACGAGAGTGGAATTCACAGGAATTATTCCTTTCTGTAATCTAGACGTCTGGGAGCTCTGTGTTGTGTTTTCCAGAATATTATGCCGTATCTCTCGCGGGAATGAACATCTGCTAAATATACGCCACGAGCAACATAAAGCTGACTGAATTTGAAAAATTCTGAATTTTCAGCATAATGAACTGAATTTTGTCTTCAATTCATTTAAATGGATATTCCATTTGAGAGTTGATTGAATAGTGAGCTCCAAAAATATTACCTCCACAGCAATTAATGGTACATCGTTCATAATAAAAAACGGAGTGCCAAAGAGTGAAGTGGAAACTTGTTTATTTGTAATGGAAAACTGCATTGAAACTCTTTTCCCTTTGTTTTCTATTAATTTGTTGTTACGTATCCAATTAGGAACATGTGGTATTGTATTAGTTACCGTTTCTTTATTGAAAAAATTATTTTCATCAGCAATAAGAGAATTGTTCTTCAGTCTCGAATTGCCTAAAGCATATCGTTTACATGTAGCAGTAAGAGAATAGGGCCTAAATTCGTACCCTGCGGAATACCATGCGCAATTAGCAATGCATCGGAAACTGAGTAAATAAGGTCCCATCATTCCAGTACGGTATTTCTTCTCTCTGAGATCGTTGTTTAAGGTATGAACATGACCAATCCAGAGCAATTCCACGTATTCCATACGAAGGTAATAGTGTGAAAGTAGTGTATTATGATCAGTGAAGTCAAATGCTTTTGAGAGATCTCTAATTGTATAAAAAACAGTTATGCAGCAGAAACGATTTCACTTTGGATTTAAACTTTCCTATCGATTTTAATCGTTTAATGTCATCTGGCAAAGTGTTGTAAAATAATGTACAAGTATTGTATGTAAATGTTTTGTAATGAGTTGTTGATACTGTCACCTGATGAATATGATTTCTACGTCGAGTGTCATAGTAAAGACATCCGTCATTTTCTGAAAATATATTCCCGCCATTAAGCTAGTCAATTTTGACAAAAACCACTGATTCGTAAATCAGACAAGATAATAGTAAAATTGCTAGATCATTGACGAGACTTACAAGAACCACGTGGGCGGGATTTGATTATTATTTGTACAATTATTTTTTGTAATCTAAATTCTGGGAGCTATAAGATTTATTTCCCTAAAATAATATGCCATTCTCAGGCGCGGCAGATTGTCATAGATTTTGATTCTGAAACCATGCTGGCAATCCGAGAACCTTCGTATTTACTGAAAACGTTTTCCATTCGTCCGTGGAAATGTTTTTCTAATACTTGTAGAGAAAACTAACGAAAGACACATTAGTCGATAATTTTGAATTTCATTTTCGTTGCCCTTTCTGTAGAGCGGTGTAATCTTGGCTCGTTTGAAAATATCTGGAAATGTTTCGGTACTTAAGGATGCATTATATATGTGACATAACTGTTGTAATGGAAAGAGCACAAGTCTTTAACAATCAGTCCGTAATTTCATCTAAACCTCAGGAATATTTATTTTTTAGTTTACCGATTATTTTGAGATTTTTATTGGAAGAAGTGTCAGAAACAAACATCGTATCGAAACTTTTTGGAATTTAACAAGGTCTGTTATTGAATTTTGTGGATTTATATCTTTCATGACATTAATGACAATTCTCGAAAAATATTGGTTGAAGAGACATGCTGCTGTTGTCGTATCGTTTGCTTCTCTTATCTTTTAAAACATTCTCTACGAGATTTGTATTTGATGTAATCGTAGTTTTTACTACATCTCACGTTGATTTTGTTCTGTTCTTTTGAGATTTAAAATCGTCGTCGTGTTCGATAATTTTTGCCCTTACTTATCACACTAACGATTTATATTTTTGAAAGTAAAAATGGAAATCATATATACGTTATGATATTTAATAATGATATAAAGAAATTGTTTATTTTTTCATGATGTGTTAAAAGTATTGATTTTATGAGAAATGTTTAATTTTATTTTTCTAAGGGGAAAGCACCTATCTTTTTAAATGAATGAACCGATAAAATATTTGTCATTTTTATCAACAGAAATTCTAAAGTGTCCTACAGCAAGTAGTCTCTGAATAATTTTATTTTACTTTTAGTAAACAAACTACATATACTTATATTATTTAGTGTGACGGTGTAAAGTAAAAATTTGTATGGTCTTTCAAACGTCATATAGTGTTCCTTAAGTCAAGTAATTTCCGAACCGTCTGATATATCCACAAATATCTTTGATTGCAGCCTAACAATGAATAAAGAAATCAAATGACAGTGCTTAAAGTCGTGCTTAAATGTGAGTCGTTAGCAGTGATGGCAGCAACTCACGCGGCTCAATTATTCTGTGTTGTTCAAGTGAAACGGTTGTATTGTTCCAAGTATGGTTATGATAGTAGAGATTCCAAGAATTAATTTAATGTAAATTAAAGGAATATTGACTGTTTGAAAGCCGTTTATTTCTAAGGTTCGACTGATGTGGACCCCGGTTTGGGTTAAAAAAAGTTTTACGATCAGGAAATTATTGTGGGATATAGTGGGCACCCCCACCCACCTCCCAAAATCCATATAAAAATACCATTATTTTTCTTCATCCTCTTCTTCTTCTTCTTCTTCTTCTTCTTCTTCTTCTTCTTATTATTATTATTATTATTATTATTATTATTATTATTATTATTATTATCATCATCATCATCATCATCATTACAAGCCTGTACATCCCTTTGTAGGGCCAAGGCCTGCTGCTTAGAACCGGGAGGTTTCTCATCATTTGAACGGATCTTCAGGTGACGGTGATTGGTAGTCTGTGCTTCAATGATATTTACCTATACACTTAGAACATCTATTAAACTTAGTAAAGTGTTCTGTATCTTTTTTACTGTTCACAGTCATTGTTCACCAATACATATAGAATACCCATAGAATACACACAAAATACACATAGATAATACACTTACGTACACGTAGAAAATTATACGCATGTTTTCTCACGATTCCCCAGCCCACATGAAACCACTATTAAGTAAGTAAGTGATCTTAGTCTTTTACACTGTTGACGGTCCTTTGCACATACAGAACGTCTTAGTTTAGAACACACGTTATCACACAACATTATCGTTTCATCACTGTTAGCCAGTACACACACAACATCTATTATGCTAACAAGAAAATCATATTGATGTTTTCCTCTGTTGACGGTCCTTCGCCGCGCTAGTCCACTCTACACCTGCTGCCTTCTGGAAGTAGTCAGACCATCTAGTTTCCTGCTGGCCAACCCACTCGCGGGTGCCATACTGTTGCCTCATGGGTTCATCTTTGATGCTAGAGTCTCATTAAGTGGCCACCCGATTTCCATTTAGTACACATTGCTTATTCTGCCGCATCTAGAATGCCACTTTTTCTTCTAATAAACGAATTTCGTATTCTATCTTTAATGATTGATTGATTCATTTTTGCGTGTTTCCGGGCACATCAACTGCTTTGGCCATTAATCTCGTCAGTGTAGTGCATGTTTTTTCTGGGAAATGGCGGTGATCTTCCCCCGCTGGATGGCGAGATCAGGCGCCGACCTACCGTCGGCTAGTGCTCTCCCCCTAACCAGACTCTCCCACCAGTGGGGCACCGCCTCAGCCGGGACAAGCTCTAAGCTCCCGACCGGTCTCCCGGAATATGTGGTAGTGTAGTGCATAGTGTAAGTGTGTGTGTGTGTAAGGGAGAGAAATGGACAAGGAAGAGGAAGGATAGATCGCGCGCGGTCCGTGGCCCGTTTGGTAGGGTACTGCTCTGGCATTCGCCTGGTGTTGATAGGAGAAACCATACGAATACTACTGATCAGAGCAGCCGGCCGCTGGAATTCTCCTCCAGACAGCGGCTGAATTCGACCTAGCTGGAAAGCTAATGTCGAAAATCCTGCTGCCGTCAGGACTCAAATCTAGGACCTCCCGGTGAGAGGCGCTGCAGTAACATCAGTTGATGCACTGAGCTACCGCTCCCGGTCTATTTTTAATAAAATGTAGAACATCTTTCTTTCTATCTTACGTTAACATATTCTCAGCATATTCTTCTGTTTTTGCGTTAATGACTACTTCTGGAATCCATACAACAAAACCGGTAATACCCAAAAGTCCATTAGTTCCCGTTTGGTGTTGATCTTTAGTTTTTTATCCAGGAGGATAAAACCCAGATTCTAAAATTTCTTCCATGCTAGCGATATTGTACGATTTATTTCTTTTGTACCTCTGTTTTAAAGGATACCATCTGTCCTAGGTAAGTATATTCTTCAACATATTCTACTTGTTTTTCATCCATTACTATTGGCTCTTCCTGAAGATTGGTTATGACTTCTGATTCAGAAGTATTAATCGTTAGACCTGCTTTGTGGCTCATCCTAGATAGTTCCTCTAACATTTCTGTCATTTCTTGTGCCGATTTGGCAAATAACACTACATCATCTACGAAGCGAATATTTCTTAGCCTTCTTCCAGCGATTAGAATACCGGAGTTGACTTCCAAGTTCCGTTTTCTAAAAATATCTCCTAGGACTCAAGTGAAGAGTTTGGTTGAGATTGGATTTCCTTGTCTGATTCCCCATTAATGGAGGATTACTCCCCAGCGCAAAGCGCTCAATGTCCTTAAGGGGCTTGGAGACGCGTTGCGTCAATTTGAAGACGCAACAAATTAAAAAAAATGGCCCTCACTGATTTTGATGCTGGAATAATTTTCTTCACTAAATCCGTTTTGAGATTTCTCAAATCCTTTCTTATCTCTCTTTTAACTAGTTTGTTGAATTTAGCATGTTCTGTTCTCTTCTTTTTCGAATGAAATTTCTCATCTTTAATTTTTCTCTTTGTTGTCTCAGTGTACTGACGCTTAGTTTAGTCACCCTCTTGGGTGTTCCAGCTTTGGGCGTAAAACTTTTCCACGCTGCTGAGATGCTCTCTCCAAGTTCGCCGCAGCATTCTTGTACTCTTAAATGTGCGTGACTGCGAAGGTCTACAAATGTATTTTCCAATTCTTCCTTGAATTTATCTCCATCTGCATTCAGTTGTGGCCTCTTTTTTAGTTGTAACATTTTTTCCTGGAGATTTTTGCTTTCCCAAGAATCAATATCAAATTTGAGATCATTGATAGACATCATGTTTTCTATACTTTGAATGTAGTCTGTCAGTATGAATTCGATTTCAATCTGCGTCTTTCCATCTACAGAGCATCATGTCCACCTATCTTCTGGTTTGTGGTTGAAAGATGTGTTTATAATCTCGAATTTGTGACCCTCCGCGAAATTGAGTAGTCTTTGTTCTCTATAGTTTCGTTTGCCGTAACCAAAGCGTCCTGTTGCTTCCTCCTCAACAATTTACAACAATGTAAATTTTTTACTTGTCTCTCTTGTCGTTAATATTTACATTAGCGTCAATTTGTTCACATTGTTGTATTTACGAGTACTTGTGCTTTAAATTATGTCATATGAAGTTTCTCGAAAACTCAATAGTTTTTTGTGAACCAATTTAAAATTCCGCATTTTCAGAAACGCTCAAACGCCATTTTCTCAACAATGGCTCCAAATTTTATCTTCATTGTTTTCAAACTTTTCGGACGGGTAGTGCTAATTGCACGCATAAAAAAGACGTAAAGTTGATTTTGCTGTATTCTTTTGGTTTTTTGAAAAATTACACAAATGTGTGATATATAAGTCACACTGTTAATATGCACATTTACCCGTAAATACTGTTGTATTTGTGAGTTAAATAGCCGCGAATGACTTTAAATGAAGTGTTTTTTGAAAACTCAAAAATGTTCTATAATTAAGAACATCAAATTTCGCTTTAACAGTAAAGCTTAAGCACTATTTTCTTAAAAACGGCTGCAAATTTTTCAATGAAAATTGTTATATATGACGAGGTTTTTACTCTTTAATATTCTTAAAGTAATATTTCGGTTCTACCATTAGGAAACCGAAAGAGTCTGAGCCATGTTGTAGAACCACTAGTTTTTCTAAGCCATTGAAATAGAATATTTTTTCGATACAGCCTAACATATACGTAAACTGTCGTATATTTAAAATTAATTCAAAAATAACTTTACCCACATTTAAAAAAGGTGGATTATAAAATAACTATTTGATGAGTCCACCGTAACAAAATATTCGCGGACCTTCCAATTCTAATTTCTGGCACTATATGAATGTTCCAGAACTAATATTTCAATAAATGCAGGTGAAAGATCGCTAGTCGATGTGTAACCTCTGGATCCTTAGTATAATATGTATTACGCTTGTGGGACTAATAATAGTGGTTGACTCGCCCAGAAACCCAAAATAATTAATCAACGGAAACAGTCATTTATATATTAAATATTTTGCTGAAATGGAACCCAATGAAACAGCATTGACCTAGGTTTCCAAAGGATCTTGTTGCACTGGATTCACGAGAAGTTAAACATTTGACTGTTTTTTTCAAAGCGCATGCACTTCGTTATTATTTTTTAATCTAAATTTTTGAGATTGTCCTCGATGGAAAATGAATCGCCAAATACATCGTCCTAAATGGCCCTCTCTGTATATAATAATCTAAAGGAAAAAGTCAGTTCTTTACAACTTTTAAGAAATCATCAACACAAAACTCGTAAGTGTATGACTGTTTAATATGAGGTGCATCAAAAATATTTAATTTAAAAAATGTTGGCATCTGTGGGAAACCAGGCGCACTAGCAACTCGTCACACACATTGAGCTGTGACTCGTGCAGAAGTGAAGCGTCCTAGAGTCTTAAAATCAGGTATTCGTGACTGGGACGCAGTTATAGTTTTTATGCAGCAAAATACAAAATGAGATCTTTTAAGCTCTAATATTAAATTTTTGAAAAGGTAAAGCACTTAATTGTTTTTAATTTCCAGTTTAATTTCCAGATTAGCACGTGGGAAACATTCAGCAGGGTATGCTGTGGAACACGCAAGGGAACATGCGGGATAGGTGTGAGGATCACGCTGTGTTTATGTGGAGTAACGTGCACGTACGCGGCGTATTTTGGAGTCGGAGTTGTTTCTTAAGCAGAATTTACAAAATGAACCGCTTTTCATCTTCTGTTACATTCATGGAGTTTTAGCTTTTCTGGATACCTCAACTCCATACCTCAACCATACCTCAACATGGATGTGTGGTCAGAAACAAGCAGAAACACGAAGTCTAGGTAAATTTAATTTGAGGTCCCAAAAGACCCGTTCTTACGAACCTATAATGCTTTAAATTTACGTGCAATTCAGGAGCTGGCTGTTCGCATTTGGGATTCAGATTGAAGCTATTTTTCACAACATTCATTTACGATGTGCGGAATGTACGCAGGGGTCCTCCCAGATATTATTCACTTTGAAATTATTTCATTAAAATAAAATAAAAACGATTGGAACCGCAACGTTTTGTTATAGAAAAGCGAAATATTTATTAGGGAAAACTGTACTTTATTTGCAACGGCTGGATGCCTCTGGCGCGGCGACAGAAGCCGTCTATGCCCCTCGCGACATCATTCAGTACTTCTAAAGTGCCTACAGAGGCCGGAAATTGGGCAGGAAGGTAATCTGTAGCGTCTTGAGACAAATTGCTTCACACGCCTTACAATAAGTATACGGTCAGTAATGAGAATGTTATTAATAAATACTCCCACGCTTTTTGACTTCAGAAAATAATTGTTGTTTCAGGAAAATCCACTCCTCCACGCCGGCCGTGTTGATAGCGCTATTCTTGTTTACTATTCCGGCTATTCCTCAGGTTTCATTGCTTTTGAACAGCGACCGTAAGTATCAGCACTGGTGGCTGGTGTATATACTTTAAGAGAAGCGCCTGCACCTGGTGTTGGTGAATGGATGGAGTGAACTCCCCTCGCCCCCTACACATTCATTCACTTTCACATCACTACGGGAAACGTGCTCAGAAATATCTGAAAAGTGATAAAAGTTATTTGTGAGAAATACTCGTTCGTCTCCCGCCAACCCAGGCGGAGGGTGAGAAAAACGCTAGGCCGAAAAACTTCACTTGCCGCTCGAGAAGATAATTATTATAATCCACATCTTTTAATCCACTTTAAGTTGCATTTTATGGAATATATTAGCGGCCTAGACTTGTACAAATGCCAGCACCAAAAGGAAAACAAATATTTCAAGAGCAAACCAATTACGTAACTCTCTATTTATTATTACGTAACTACTTATTCCACGCAGTACTTACATATGTGCCAAAAATATATTTATTCTGTTGGTTTATTATAAAATGTGAAAGTTAAATACACATTTATTTGCGTTTTAAAATACAGTGTTCTTGGATATCCCCCTCTCTTCGCCCAAATTCGCTTCCTTCGCTGATCTCTGATTGCTCCTAAAGGTGAGCGAAAGAAGTCGAAACACTGTAGTAATCTTCGTATAGACGTTACACTCACAGAGAAGTGTCACTATCAAACATTTCACATCAGTGAGCTCCATCTTTTCATTCATACCCTGTTTAAATGTATTGTTACATATTGGTTCTTCATTTAGAGAACAATGTTATAAAATAACGGTGTTATTTTGAGAAGAACAAATAATCATTAAGGATAAATGTACACATCATTGTTCAAGTTATCACCACTACATGACAGCACCCACAAAAGAAAATACTAGTAGTACAACACATACTGAGACGCATTATTTCAAACTTTTTAAATTTTCGAAAATTCTTAAGAGTTCAACGAAACTAAGACGTGCGCATCTGTTTTAATCGTGGTATTCGTGTGGTATTCTTGTGGTGTGAAAAAAATTAAAGAAAAAATTTGAAGCGGTCTTTCAAAAATGTTTTCTTTATAATTTCCATTAACTTCAAGCAGAAATTACGAAAAAACTATTAGTTTAAACGAATATACATGACATTAATGAAAGAACTAATTATGGAGAACTAATTTCATGTGAAGGAAATATATCTTCAATTCTGTTGTTATAGAAAGACGAAAAAATTTCAAACTTTTGCAATTTTCGAAAATTTAGAATTAACTGTGAAAAACGAACCTATGCCATTTTTACAAGTCTACTTTACTCTTTCGAAAAATGTTATGAAAAAAATTTGAATACATTTTTGAGAAATTTTTGAAAATGTCTCAGAGGCTTCATGTACACTACTTGCCAAAATTAAAAAATGTTATTGAAAATTGCTTCGAATAAGGGCAGATCGACCGAGGAGTATCCAGTTTGGAAAAATTCCGCGTCGTTTAGACGCTTGTGTTGTTCAAAGCCGGCTGTTCTATGTTGTAGATTTTCTCCATATAAAAGATCAAGCCTAAAAACTGCTTTTGAGCTAAATTCAAATCGCCTCTTTCGTCTTCCGAGTAATACCTTCTTTCTCCGCTAGATGGTAAAAGGAGCGCAGCAAAATTTGCGTGGTCAGGCGGAGGAGATGGCCTGATGAACCAAGTCTCGCCACGTATATTAAGGCACTAATTAAACCAAACTAAAACGACGGATGGACGGACGGACGATTAAAAAAATGACACTTTTTCGGTGTCAGAGGCCCCAAAACTTTCGTTGAAATATCGAAATCGATTTTCCGCAGTATTACATAACTTTCTCTCTACTACGTATAACACTCCGTATATACGTACGTATACGAGAAAGTAACTGACGGTGCTACAGAATGGCACAAACTTTCTCGTGCTAGTTAGTTTTCGAATTTCATTATTCTGAGCAAACTTTTCTATGTTACCCCATCTTCTTACCACCTCTCATCTGTCGCAGCCCAAACTAAATTTTTGTAATAAATTTTGTCGATTTTGTGGTTTCCTAAAGGTAAAACCGAAGTATTGCTTTGAGAATATTAAAGAAGAGTAAAACCTCGTCTGACATGAACATTTTCGTTAAAAAATTTGATGCCGTTTTAAAAAAAAGTATTTTATGTGTTACTTTAAATGTGATATTTGAAGCTCCTTTTACAGAAATCTTTTGAGTTTTCGAAAAACTTTATTGTAAGTTATTTGAAACACTTCCACTCACAAATGCAATGTATACAAATCGCTGTAAACGTGCCTATTAAGGGTGTTACAGATATTTCAAACTAATGGTGCAAAAAACATAATTTCTCCCATTATTTTTAATTGCTCCATTATATTGTACTACTACATAAGTCTTCAAAAGTGTTTTCAACCAACAATTGTTTTTACGCTCCGAGACCTTATCTCGGATCCTCAAAGTTAACTTGCTGACATTCATACCACTACGCCACAGAAGCGCCGTATGGATCAAACTCGGGCAGAAAAAAAGGTAAATGCCTAATTCATGTAAACCTAAACAATCAAAATATCTGTTTAAAATTTCCAAAGCCTCCACTTCATTCAGATCGATCAGAGATTATCAATTCTGAAGAAAATCGACTGAATGGTTTAGACGGTAGCGTTGACCACAGACGGACAGTCCACCAAGTTGCTGTTAATCGATTATTCGGTATCAAGTCCATGCAAAACATTAATTTTGGGCAAACCACCTTTTTGAAGATATTTTTCTACATTTAACAACTGGACTTAACCGTCCCCTTCTTGAGTACTGGGACCCGGCAATAAGAGTACGAAGTACCTTCGTAAGAGGGAGAAAGTAATAATATTCGGAAACCTTAGGGATATCACGATAACAGGAAAACTAATTTGGTCTCATGAGAAGTGTATACAATAAATTTAAATTTCATGATGATAGATTCAGGAATTTGTTTCGTTAAATCGGTTCATAAAAATGGACAGGCAGACAACAATTAATTTGACGTGGAGATAGGTGTTAGTAATCAAATAAGTTGAAAAAGTTTCTACAATAACATTAATAAAATTTATTTTAGACTGTTCTCAAAGTAGTATTTATACCTGTTTAGTGTATTTAAACAGTCAAAAACTAAAGACTAATAAACATAAAATTTGTTCTGATGCTCACTTATGTGCTTCTGTTTACTATCGAACTCTCACATATTCAAACATTACCAGAAACTTGGATATAAATAAATGTGGCAATGTTTGACTCTTGCAGGATAACATTGCCACTTTGCTTGCTTCTAAAAAATAATTTAATCTTTGAAATTATGGAATCTGTGACTTCAATATTTTGAAGAAACGTTATACTTTTGTGAAGGATTAAATTGTCAAACAAATTATTGTGAAGATTGATGCAACAAAGTAGAACTTTAAAAGAAACAAAGATGTGGCAATGTTACCCCCAGTTGCCTTACATGTATCAATTAGCCCCATTCCCTCATGCATTACAATAACTTAAACTGAAAAACTGCAGGAGGTGGTAACGTTACGTGACTCCTCCTGTATAGTTCCAATGACCCGCGTCCGTCCGATCGTTTGTTCCTTCGTCGCTCGTGGTTAGATCTTTTCCAGTTCACCAATCGACACAACTGTCATTCAAGCATTCGACGTTCGCAGATCCAGACGATTCTAAGAAAATTCTCGCAAAATCTCTGTTTTTTTTCGTTTTTTGGCCACTCGCGTTTAAGGGGATATACAGCTACTTCAGAGGCGATCGATAGCGATCACAAATACCTGTGGCATCTTTATAAGTGCATTTTGCTCTCTTTGGATAAACATTTTCAAACACATTTTTGAGAAACTTTTGAAAATGTTCCAGGCCATGAAAAATGCTCCCAAAAATGAAAGTTATTCAAAATGCCACAGTGTTGACTGAGACCAGATCGACCGGGGAGTATTCAGTTTAGAAAAAACTTTCAACGCATAGCTTAGACGTTAGTAATGTTCACAGACAACAGACAGGCAGGCAGACGAACGGACGGATGGATGGACGGACGGGCGATCGGACGAACGTTTTGAAACAAAACACGGTTTCTGTATCAGGGAACTCCAAAGCGTGTATTTTCGTTAAAACCCTGAAATAGATTCTCCGCAGAATTACATACCTTTCTCTATACTAGGTATATTACTTCGTATATTCATTCGGGTACGAGAAAGTAAAAAGATGTCTTTCTCCGATCAGCACCAGGCGAATGCCGGAGCAGTACCCTAACAAACGGGTCACGGACCGCGCGCGATCTGTCCTTCCCATTCCTTGTCCTATCCTCTCCCCTTACACACACACTTACACTAACATGCACTACACTACTACATATCCCGGTCGGGAGTTTAGAGCTTGACCCGGCTGGGGCGGTGCCCTGCTGGTGGGAGAGTCCTGGTTAGGGGGAAACCCCACTAGCCGACGGTAGGTCGGCGCCGGATCTCGCCATCCAGCGTGAGAAGAGCACCGCCATCTCCCGAGAAAAAACATGCACTACACTAACGGGACTGATGACCAAAGCAGTTGACGCGCCCGGAAACAAAAAATCAATCAATCAATCAATAAAAAGATGTCGAGTGAAATTGGATGATTCAGTGAATATAGTAAGTAAGATGTAATGATGTTAAAAAGTGCAATAGTATTTACAATGTCGTGTTTCAATAGAACTCTGAGTCGAGTGCACCAACGTTTAGGACATTGCGCATGCCCAGAGAGAACCGCTATATCTAGTTGCTGTCTGAAAGAGTCGTTTCTAGAGGTATGAAGGTTGCTGATTCGACTATCGTGATGCCATTGTGCTCAGGTTAGATCATTCCGACCCTATTTGTTTAATTAACAACTGATGTAAGTTTGTAAATTGTGCAATTTGAATGCCGAAAACGTTCAAAATTGGTGAGCGCAAATAAAAAAATATTAAGATGAACCTTGAACGCCATTTGAAAGAATTAAAGATGTGCCTCGAGAGAGAACCGAACATAATTTTGTTTCATTGTTTGAAAGAGTTATTACATGAACTGAATTCATTTCATGAAGAAGAAGGGTCTTCCCACTACTTTTCGACTGAGACAAGCTCTCTAATCATCTCTCTGATGAACAAAACACTTTGTCCTAGAAACGTGCTGGAGAGAGCGCACTGATTATAGTTTTGATAGACGTGAAACGGTCCAGTCATCGACTCATCCGCCCAAACATAAATTTACTATCTTTCATCGTATTGATGAAAACATGTCTAAAATATGAATAACTCTAAATCAGATTTATTTAGTACATCTCTCTCTGTTTTGACAGACTTACCTTTTTAAATAAATTAAATTAATTGAAAGTCATACATGATCTTCAATTATAATTTTCATTAAAAAACCTTGTGATCTACCAAAATGACGAACCATTTTTATTATGGAAATGTCATTTTATATGACAGAGTATGGGGATGTCAACAGACGATCACGAGGGGGTCGCTATGTGACAAATAAACAACCGGCGTTAAGGATCATTTTCGTTAGGTTGAAATGACAGAGCAGAGGCGGAATAAGCATTGCTTTGGGAGACAAAAGAAAAAGATATAGGATTCGGATGCTTTCGAGTTTTTAGACGAACATTGATTCGCTAGAGCAATGCGGTGATGAGCAGGTCGGCTCGTGATATATTTTACTAGATCGAGGAAAGACTGTAATTGACAGTTGTTTAAATTAACTATCGTTTTTTATATTAGGATAGAGCGTTCTTGTAGGAAGTAAAATTCGTGTCTAGGCGTCCACCCGAGACGCAAGTGAGGGAAGTCACGGATTATAATAATATCGCCGGGAGAATTTCGAACCAGATCACGGACATTAGGCGAGAACTTTATCCAGAAGCAATATGACAGAGTGCGTCGACGGAGAAGGTTCTACGGGCGCCATCGAACAAAGACGTGGAGAGCGCACGAAGACCCACGAATGAATAACAAGGTTTATAACTATTGTAATACAGAGAAACTGGTCTTGACCAAAGAAAGATTCATTTTTGATTATCATAAGAAATTCTAATTTCTTAAGTTGAAGGAAGGCTGATTATCATTGTTCGTTACGTGCAATCCAGCATTTTAACAAGATCTTCAGGTTCCTCGCCACTCCGTATAGACGGCAGATTGAATAACTGGTTGCAGAGTAAGTAGCAACAATTATGAACTTCGAACCCTCATTAACTGAGCTAGTCCAACATAATTTTATAAGGAAGGATATTTAAATTACGTAGGAATTATTAGGTTTCAAGTGTAACCTTTTCCTGGCACCCAAATTGCATTTATCAGTAATAATTATGTTTAAAAATGTCCTTCCAAGTGAGGCTTGTTTTTAAATAAAAAAGCTTGTTTCAAATTGGCACTAGTCAACGTCGGGCATGTTTCAACCTGGTAAGTACAACGTTTTGAGATGTGGTGTCGCCTCATCTTCAGGAACGTCTTGATGTGCAAAAGATATTTTGTATCTCAAGTTTTACATTACCATAATTTTTAATAAAAAATTATAATTTAAGATCATATGTGACTTTAAATTAAATTAATTAATTTAAAAACTTTAGTCTGTCAAAATAGAAAGAGGTGTACTAAATAAATCTCATTTTACAATTAAAGAGACAGACAATTTTCAAAATAATTTAAAATGAATACTTCTAGTTTCTGGTATGTTAGGTTATTCTGGACTTTCCCATCTTCGTCTAACATAATTCAGTTTGGGTTGTATTATTTAATCAGGGTCTCTAAACCAACTTACAACATTCTAAATTTTGTCCCCAACAGCAATTTTGTCTTCGTGTAAACTTTGAAATTCACATCCAACCATACGTAACGAAATACTTGACAATGTCTTTTGCGTTTAGCCGGACAAATAGGCGCTAAACCAACACTTTTAGCTGAAAACTTCTCGAGCTTCCAAGTACAACTCGTAAAGTTTATGTCAAAGACGATGCAATCTGTCTCTAGATTCCTTGCTTAAATTGACATGGAAACTTTCATCAAACAGAAATAGTGGTAACTTGCATTTTTTACAGCGGAGAAAAGACCAAGTCGCCAGGAAAACTCGATTCTGGTGTGGAAAGACGTGGCGTTGAAGTTCCCGTGGGGCCTCTTGTTCTTGCTGGGTACGTCCTTGCGTTGCTGGCGCGTGGAATCGGGGTCTTCGCGATGCACAGGGCCTGTCTCTGCTGCAGGCTCGGGCTTCGCCGTGGCCAAAGGGAGCGACGTGTCGGGGATGTCCGCCATGATCGGGGAGGCTCTCAAAATTCTACAAAAGCTCTACCCCTGGTTCGTCCTCCTGCTGGTTTGCTTCATCGCGACCAACATGACGGAGTTCACCTCCAATGTTGCGGTCGCTAATATACTTTTACCAGTGATTGCAGATATGGTACGTATGCGATCGCATTCTCTATTCAATCTTAGGCTTCCACGAAAGTATATGGATTTTCACGGTGATACATAAGACAATTTTAGGGGTTACGTTGAATTATGAAGAATTTTTAATCGATATTTAAATCTGGAGATAAAATCAAAAGGGTTCAGTTCAGATGCTATCAAGGAGAAAATCGCTAGTAGCATGTTTTAGACTCAGTTACAAAGAAAGCTGCCCTTATTACCTATAATCGTGTTTGACCGCTTTTCACGTCATCTTTCCAAAAATGTTTTTCTTCCCACACCTTTCTTCATGGCCTTAATTCAGGATACAGTAAAAACTAATCTTAATACTTTTGATACAAAGTTTACGATTAGATAAATTACATTGCAATATCTAAAATACATTTTGTCACTATACGTAATAGATTTCTTCTTCTTCAACATCAAGGATTAATTACGTCGTTCATTCTTAGAATATAGGCGTACCAATTTTGTATCTTTTTTTTTTTCGACTCTTAATGTAATAGATTAATTCATATAAATTTAATAGATTTTGTCTTGTAAAATAAGAATTTAATACAAATAGTGTAAAGAGATTTCTCAAATCAGGATGTATGTCGCTTTTATTATTCTTTTCTACTATTGTTACGAAGAAAATCAGTACAGTTGCAATTCTATTTTACTGACACTTTCCGTATTATATCGTAACATCTTTTTGTAACTGCAATTACCAAATGATTAATGTGATAATTTTCCTCCGTATTTTAGTTTATATATGACCTCAATTACTGTCATGTAACTGTAAAGATATAATATTTACTGTCTGTTCTCTTTTGATCTCGTATCCTTTGCATTATCGTCTCTTCCTTTTCTCCTCTTGTCCACCTCTACTAGTTCTTTTTCTTCCCCTTTCTTTTTATTTTTCACTCTCAACTTTGATATATCTTGAGCTCAAAATCCGGACTTAAGAAGCCATCCTCATTGATGTTTTTTGTGGGTTTACTCAATCGCTTAAGGTGTATGTGGGGATGGTCGCTAGTATTGCATCCCAGACATAAATGTAAAATATACCCTTCTTTTATTCATTGTGCACAGTTGAGGCACTTCGAGTATAAATAATGACAACTAACACTTTGGGCGAAATTAGAATTATTGGTTATAAGGTGGGTTAACTACCTGTATCACATTTTTAAGAATCTTCCTAACATCATGACTTTACATTTTGCAAAATAAAGCAGATAATTTAATGTGGTACCCTCAACTTGAATTTTTTCAGAAACATGAAATGCTAGTTAATATTACTTACGTCCGAACTCCTCAAATGTAATTTTTGAAATTATAAATTCATTAAAGTGATTAGGCGGAAGAGCAGGCCTTAAGGTTTGAGTCTCGTCACAAAGACAATTATTATTATTATTATTATTATTATTATTATTATTATTATTATTATTATTATTATTATTATTATTGTTGTTGTTGTTGTTGTTTTTGTTGTTTTGTTTTGTTTTCTTCTGCTCGCAAATAGGCCACGCATACATACACTTGCACGGGCTCAGTATCATTTATCACGATGCAAGTCTTACATGAAATTAATCAGGGGGATCAGCATTAGGCTGAATCCGATTTTTATACCCCAGGGTTCCTAGTTTTGAGGGGATGGAAAATGGAATGATGATGATGCAGATGATAATGAAGGATGAATGGACGGCACAATCAGACATACACAAACACGCCCATGCCCGAGGCGGGACTCAAACCCGCGATCCTTCCGTCCGAGATCGCCACGGCACTACTGACTTAGCGATCTCGGCTATCCGGACTGGTATCATCATCATTTATTATTATTTTTTATATTTTAAGTCTCTCGCGTAGTGAGGTGCCATACAGCCGACACCGAGACCTTTAGAGAACCAAGGTGCCTGCTTCACTTGCAAACTCGGGCGGTCAGGATTCGACGGTGAAGTCAAGTGATGTTATCTCAATAAAAACTTCCTCACGATGCCTGCAGTACTCAGGAGAACAGCATTTTGCATTGCATTAATGTGTCAGTTGCTAAGGTCAAGCCTTGCAGACGATGAAGTTAGTTCTTCAGAGACCAGTCCATTTGCAGTGACTACCACAGGAACTACTTCAATGCGGGGATAATTAACCGCCAGCATGTCGCCTAAATCAACAGCTGGCGCTCATATTTTCGGCTTCTTCTCGACAATGGAAGCGGCTATACTTCGGTCTAGAGTGATAACTATGTCAACTATAATCTCTTTCCATGAAAACTTGTCGAACCATATTATGTCTTCGCTTCGACCCTGCGATCAGTGGTGATTCCAACATTCCACAAGAGCTTCCACCGTTTCGTCACCAGAACTGAACTGGTCGTAGTATGGACATCCTTTTTCTAATGCCATCTCGACTCACGCCAGGGCCTGATGGACAACCGCAGCAACGTCATTGTGCCGACTCAGATATTCTGTTTGTGCCAATGCAGAACACCCGCCCATTATGTGTTGGAGGGTATCGCCGGGTTGATTGCAAAGTCCGCAGCGGTCCTCTACACTCATATCCCCAATCACATACCTTTGGTAATTGCGAGTGGAGGTTACTTCGTCCTAAATAGAAATGACGAAGCCTTCTGTCTCAGCAAAGAGGCCAGATTTTGTTAGCCAAGAGACTGACGTGGCAATGTTCACAGCGTTCCCTTTGAGCTCATCAGGAAACCTGCCATATAAACGCTTCTGGGACCATTCACTCAGTCTATCTTCTTTGGTGATACACAGACTCTCAGAGTCCGCTTCACTGAGGTTCAATGGAGTAAAATTCTTGTCTGTGGCACAAATTGCTTCATGCAGAATCGTCGTTTTCTGAAGGAAGATCATGCGAAGATTGTTGATTTGCTTCGCGCAAAGGGACTCAAAATCCAAAAGACCTCTACCTCCTTCTTTCCAAGGTATGTACAGTCTTGCCTCTGAACTGCTGGGATGATCCATGACAAATTTGCGGACCCTTTCCGACCGTTCTAACGCACATTTTTAATTTGTTTATAAAATTATAAATTGTTGCAAAATAGTTAATTCGCATTTTTCGGTTCTGGGATAACGGGAGACTCTCTCCTTTAGATTTGCAAAATTTGAAAATTGTTTATAAATTTGCAATTGTTGCACATTTTTTATTGTCTCATCTGAATAGCGTTTAAACGTGATACAAAATTCCGGAATTCGATCGGTGCTATCATATTTCGTTCTCGAGATATGTGCAATTGTTTATAAGAAATTGATATCTTACAATAACTCCATTTGTTTGCACTTAATTCATTCGCTCTACACAAGCATACTGAAAATACAGTTCTCCAATGTCGCGCTTTAGCCTGCCACATACGCTTAAAATGCACTTGCTTGTAAAAACGTCTGTGGCCAGTTTAATTACGCTAAATTCGTCTTTTTACGACGAGTATGAGCAACTTTTATTTTGTTTTATATCCTCTTCTAAGTCCTGCAATTTTCAAGTTGATATATTTATGAAATAGGGAGGAAATTGATTATAAACAAATTATTTTTCAAGGTTTAATTACTCAAGGTTCATTACTCATTTCAAGGTTCAAATAACTGGGGAGCAAATAAACATCTCCAGCTAATGACCTACAAAGCAATAGTACGATCCAAGATCGACTATGGATCCATATTATATGATTCAGCTAGCAAAAAATACTTAAAAAAGCTTGATGTTATACATAATAAAGCTCTACGAATAAGCACTGGCTGCTTTCATACTAGCCCCATTGGCATCATTCTAATAGAAGCGAAAGAACCAACTCTAGCTCATCGTAGACAAATGCTAACTCTCAAATATGCTATCAAAACAGCTGAGTCAAATAATCCTATAATCTACCACGATATATACCCAAAACTTCAATATTACTACAAAGAACAAAAATGCTTTTCACCAGTATATACCAAAGTGAAAAACCTACTAAGACAGCTCAACTTTCAGGAAAATATATCAATGGAAAAAAGAAATAACAGTATACCACCATGGACAATTCCTGATATAGTAGCAGATATAACACTGGACACTCTCCAAATAAACAAAATGGCTAAAAAAGATAAGGAAATAAAATTTCAAGAAATAGAAAATAAATACAAAGATTCCTTTAAAATATATACTAAACTTATCAATAATAATGGTGGAAAATATGCAACTACATTTACCAAAGGTGTTAAAGTTATAAACATACTGCATTCCTACGCTAGTACTACTACAGCTGAAATATGCTCTATAATGACAGCCTTCAAAATGTCACAAAAACTCAGACATAACAAGTTTGTCATTTTCTACTTCTCTTGAAGTAAATAAATAATATTAGTAATAATTACCCAGGTATAACAATGTTAAACAGTATTCATGAAATATATCATGACATTATACAATCTAAAAAGACTCCTGGATACCAGATTACAAAACAATGCCTGAACACAACACACTGAACCCTGAAGAGGAAAATGAAAGCCCTGAGACTGAAAGTATTTTAACAATATCACAGACATGCAAGGATTTATGGGCATACATCAAGAACGTAATGGATGAAAAGTGGAGCAACCTTTGGAAAATCATGAAATCCAGCCTCTACACAAACTATTAGTTAAACATTTTACTCCTGAAACTTCCAAAATATTCTCAAGAAAAGAGCCAGTAACAATAACAAGGATAAGAACTGGTCATTGCAAGTTCAGTCATCGACACTTGCTAACTGGAAATTCCCCACCCACCTGCCAGCACTGTGAGATACCCTTCTTAACTTTCAACATATGCTCAATGCCCTATGTTCCGGCACAGCAGACAGAGATACCTAGAAGATGAGCAAAACTCCGAATTGATCCTATCATCCAACGAATTCCAAAATAAAATAATACAATTCTGTAAAGACAGGTATTTTCTTAAGGAAATCTAATTGTATTAGCATAGATACTGAAAATTAATATTGTTATATTGAAAATGCATATAATGTAGTCCAACCGAAGTCCTACGTAGAGAGATTAATTATTTATTTATTTAATAGGTAATTATTACAGCCAAATTAGAAACTTGATGCAATGTGGCTAGGCCAAGGCTCTGTCATTACTACCCACATTCACTGGCAAGTGTTCTAACCTTTCGCCTTCTGGTATTCACCCCAAATGGTCTTCCATCGCCTTCAAAGCCGCGGAAAACGAGTAGACCATAAGGTACGGCTGAGGGAAAACCCTGAAGGGGGAAAACCTGAAATCAGAAGCCGAGCATATGCTGCTACTCTATCCGGTTTTTAGACTATTTATTTCATTTGGCGCGGGCGTCAGGCATTCTCCTTCCAGTGTTTGGCCTCCACTGCACCTGAAACAAACAGCACCACAGAAAATCGTCCGCACCAACGCTCTGCCCTAACATTTCAATTCTAATTTCCCTTCGCCCTCAATGTGCTTTCATTTTAACCGTTTCCTTTTATTTTAATTTAATTTAATTTATTTTTAATTTATTTAACTTATTTTAATTAATTTAATTTTAATTTATTTAACTTGTTTTAAATTAATTTAATTTTAATTTATTTAACTTATTTGAATTATTTTAAGTTAATATATATATTTTTTATTGACTTATTTATCTACTTATACTTAACAATTGACTGCGATTAATGACTTTTTTTACTGTTTACTAACTTAACATAACTTACTGACTAACTTAATTATTGTTAGTTTATTGATTTATTACATATTTCTTCCGTCTAGGCTCTGCTTCAAAGAACTAATGCTGTTTTCCCACCCTTAATTTCAGTTTCTAGTGTCCGAACCTTCGAGAAATGTTCCTAATTTTTCTGGCGAAGTTAGCTTTTTATCCCCAGGAATGTTTTATGAGCGTTATGTTCCTATGTTGGAAGTAGTAATTTCATTCCCATCCATTTTCTCCAAGTTTCGGTCGCACTGCAAATTAAAAGGATGTGGATCCAGTCGTCACTATCACCGCAAAGCACACAGATACCATTACCTTTAGAGTCCTTTAATCTACGTTGCATCCACCCCCCGACCCTCAACCAAGCGTGTTCTCCTCTTGTGTCCTTTCGAAGTTTGTGAACGTAACTTTTGCAACCCCATAATGGACTCACGTGAATTTGTGCAACTAGCAAACGTTTTTCGGCCCTTGCTGCCAAGATCTCTTGCCTTTTGTTATTCAAGGTAAGTCTATCCGAAATTAACCATTCCGCGTCAAGTGTTCCCCCATCTCCCACCATCTCCGGAGAAACGTCTCCCAGACCTGCACGTTCTAGTAGCACTTTAATTCTGTACGACCAGTAGCGTTGGTTGCTTCCTTGTAACTGCACTCTAAAGCATCTAAGCCTGTTCATCTGCTAATGTAATTCAAAGTTTAATGGGTTTCATTTTTAAATCTTTCCAAATTCCTTCACTACCGACCTCTCTTAGGACCTGGCATTTGCTGCGAATCTAGAGACTCGAGAATTAATTTGAAATAATCTGTTCTTGACGTCAGTCACGATCTATCCGATCCACTCTCAAATTTCTGCCTCTATAATTCATTGCTGAGAACTAGCGATTTAAACATCGTCTCGCACACCTTTAAAGGCAATTCTGAATCCTGCGCACTGCGCCAACGATTTCTTTGAGAGCAAATCGTCCTTTACGTCACTATGTAATTATTCCATCCCCTCTTCATGGAAAATTTTGTTCCAAGATACGCAAAAGTTTTGAGACGGTCGAACTCATTCTCCACAAAACCTTTCTTGTTGACCCAGATAAATCCATTCTTGAAGACAACTACTTTGGTTTTGGAATATTTACTTTTAATCCCCATGTTTCACTATACGTTTCTAGGATATTTAAACTTTTGTAAGCCGTCAATAGTCTCCGAACATAAAACTAAATCATCAGCATATAGTAGTCCGGGAATGTTCAGGCCCTCAATTTCCGGCGCAGATGTATCCGCTTCCTGTAACCACGTCAATAAATCGTTTATAAACAAGATAAACAATAGCGGTGAGAGAGGACAGCCCTTTCTTATTCCTACTGTCGAGTTTATTTTTCGCGTTGTACTCATCACCGCACCTGACAGAAATTTACGTCTTCGTATATGCTCTGCAACACTTTTAAACTTTTACGTGAGACGCCTAGCTCATTAAGTTTTTGCCATAAAGCTTTCCTAAGAGAGAGATTAATTAGCGATGAGTGTGTTTGGCGTTGTGTCGGTCGCGCGAACAATAACCGGCTGCTCTCGCTGCCAACCACCTATCTTCAGGCTGTCACTGAAATTAATCCCACTTATCTTATGCCGCCTGCTGCGGTCTGCTGTTCGTTTGCCTTCATGTTGCCCGTGGCAATTCCTCCGAACGCCCTATCGCTGGCTATGTTAACATTCGCACCACTGACATGGTACGCATCAATGATCGTTATTCCTTAGGATTGAATTTATATTTTTTCTTTTCCAATTGTATATACGTATTCTAGCAAATAGCCATTAAATTTATAATTTTCTTTCTTTATATTTGTGATGATTTCTGGTATTCTGCTAAGTATAATAACTTTTAGCGGTCGTTAAAAGTTCAAATATTACGATCCTTGATATATACGACTTTGACAACTTTTCCTGATTGGGCAAACCGGAATACAACTGGCTAAGAATATAGATAAAAGAGCATTATTAAGTCATAACAAAAGTCGTAACTTGGATAACGTAATGAAGTAAGCAATTTTTATACCATTTCAAAATAATTAAATATTACCAGTATTTGCTAGCAATTTGAAAGTAAAAAAAATCTATACGAATCCAGTAATACTCCTTATCCGTGCTTCAAAATATCCATCATTTGTTACATTAATTTGAGCAATGGCTAGGTAATTGCAGATTTTTATTTCAATTTTAATGAAACACGAAACGAAATCGCTCTGTATGCAATTAGAAATTTGCTCGATCCTTTTGTAAGCTTTTGTTTGTAATTTCTAAGAATGGAGAAAGATATTTAAGAAAATCAATTTGTTTTTAATGTAATAGTGATAGAGGAAGTCATATATTCACCAAAATATTTTTGAAATGTCAAAATATGAATCCAAAAATGATCCCTAAACTTCTCAAATTCTTTAACTAATAAATGTTAAAAATGTAAGAAACAATGAAGTACAAGAAGATTGAGAAATATTGCAAATTTGCTTATCATAATTTTTGGTTGTTATTTGCAGATGGAAAAATGAAGAAATCACGCATTGTAACTGTCTGAAAAAATATTTGATGAAGTAGATTTTAGAAGTATTAGCAAGTAACCTTTTAAAATAAATATAAAATTTTTTGATACAAATTTCGCCAACCATATTTCAATTGTTAAAATATATCATTTTTTAAAGTAATTGAATTTTTGTTAATGCGGATAGCGGAAACGGTGTTAATTTGCATTAATCTCCTAACTCGCCCGAGTAGACCTGAGGGAATCGTTGTCCCTAGACCAGGAAGAGACAGATTCCTCTTGCAAGCCACCAGAGCGCGTGGGCCGGATGGCGCGAGTTGCTCCTCGCTATTACGACCACTGACGACAACGTGGCTTCTATGCAGATCACTCATAGGATTGGGGAATAAATTCAAGTTTTAACTGAAGTTCTCAATGTTGTTTACATCCCGCGAATCCTTTGGACGTCACAGGACCGGTACTCATTCAATTTGTCGACACCACGTGAAGCGCCAAATGAGCTCCTCAAGATCACGGGACTGATAACCTTAGCAGTGGACGCACTCGGAAACACGAAATAATCAACCTTTTTCCAAACAAAAGAGGCAGAGCGCATTGGGCTTTTCAAAATTGTGAGTAAAAGCGCGTGGCGACTTGCTTCTTCGATGCAACGCCGTCCAACTCGGAGGAACATAGAAAGTTCCCTTTTCTGCCACGCCACCGCACACTCCAACAAAGGCCAGAATTTTCTCCACGGTGAGGCGGCAGACAAGGAGATAGGCATTGTCGTACGTGAGCCTGTTTCCTTTATGAACCGGCTGGGACTCGCCAGTTTATGCTTTCGCTATAATTCGCTTCTAATTTTTTTATACAAATTAAACTAGGATAAGTTCTTGTGTCTTTGGTTTCAATGGTATAAAGGTTACCCCCGGATTAGAAGCTAAAACGTTCCCCCAAACCAAATGACGTATGAGTCGTTACATTATAATTCTAACATAAAAATACTACTTTTGAAAGGTTTCTTAGCCCTCTTCCCACCACCCACATCCCTCTACAGCCAAACACATGTTTTTTAAATTTTAATTTTTTCGGTAAGTATTTTATCTGACTGAAAAATATGATAAATAAGAAAATAATTTAGACTATCAGAAAAATATTTTTGATATATCCTCAGACCCAAATTCAAACACAAAAAAGTTTTTGAAAAAAATAACGAAAAGAATCTTAGAATCATGGAACAGGCTCCAAAAAAATCTCAAACGTTTCTCTTAAAACACAAATTGTGAATTTTTTCAGATTTTTTCGATCGTTGGGCTGCAGTTAAAAAGTAAAAACCATTTTCCCGCCATTAAATCACCTGGACTTTAAATATACTTTGAAAATGACTGCAACAGTTCTGTGCAGTTCTGCATTTAGTTTAGTGTTTATCATACATTTTGTAGCACCTGTGTAATATTTTTAATTTTGGATTTTAGTTACAATGATCATTTTTATTCTTTCACTACTTTGCACTAGTATATCATACGCTCAGGAAATCAATAGTTTTTGTCAGTTTATGAGAAAATAATTCGATCACACTTGAAAGATAAAGGAGAGACATGTGGGAAATGATGGGGAAAAGGTAGAACCCGGATTTGCGAGACCTGTTTTTATTGTATCTTAGAACACTGGCACAGACACGAAAAAATCTTAAAACTTCATTCCTGAATTTGTGAATTTTATCACATTTTTTTAAATTGCTAGGCCATATTAAAAAAATAAGGATTTGTAGTCAAGTACTTGGCTGTCCGGTTCGGGGCACCTGCGACCTTGACCTAGCCAAACCATTTCCAAACTGGAAATCTTCCGAGACTTAAATCAACGATACCCATCAATTATTAAAGTAACGAGACTACTATAAAAGAAAACAAACCATTCCAGTTGTAGCAGAATTCCGCGGAACGAAACCAATAGGACTATATTATCAATTAACGAAATTTGTAACCATAAAGTGAAAAACAGAAAGAAGACGAAGACCTTTCTTATCCATTCACGTCAAAGATGCTCGACTACGGACACAAAGAACAATTGCAACCACATAATAAATTAGTGTAATAGCAGAAATAATTACATAGTTACATGGCAAAGTAAAAATCCAAAATCTAAGTGTGCTAACTGCTACGGGGAACACCAGGCAGATGTTAAAGATCCAAACTGTTCTTACTATAAAGCTGATGAAAGAAAGAAATACCAATAAAGTAAACAGAAACAAATCTGACAAGAAACCTCATCCCCTCCTCCTCCTAATAATTCAACATCTCAATTTCCTACCAACATTCCCACTAACTACTCAACCCCTCCGCAATTTTACCTGTAGTAACAATGTACCATCCCAAAATCAGAAAAATGTCCGAAATTCAACCTTCTTACAGGGGAAAGAAATACGCACCTCCCAAGCAAACAATACCTTCTTGAACACAATAATGAACCCGATTACATCATGTATCATAAACTCCATTAATTCATTAATCCCTATCATTACAACAATTCAAAATTCTGTATCCTCGTATTTAAGCAACAGCTATGGCAGTTCATCTCCATAATAACTTAACTCTCATAAATTGAAATGCAAATGGCATTACAAATAAAAAACACCTTCATTCACAAAAAGTCGATATAGCATGCATAACTGAAACGCACTTAAAAAATAAAAATAAATTGTATAGTCCAGGCTACACCATTCACAGAGCAGATAGAAATAACAAAAGAGGAGGTGGAGTTACGATAGCTTAAAATCAATGATCGCACACCATGAAACGCACATTTCCGAAACGCCAGGTATAGAAACAATTGAAATCAGAATAAGAATAAACCACTTTCAGCTAAAATAGCCACAGCAAGCATCGAAAACATATTCCAACCCCAAACTAATACAATTCTTCTCGGTGACCTTAACGCAAAAAATACCCTATGAGTATGTCATTCAAATAATCAAGAGGGCAAAATACTTGAATAATTGTAACTCAACACACTTTAAAAATAATTCAAATAGCGGAACCGACTTAATACCCATATGACCCACTAAGAAGACCACCAGATATCTGACGTCGGAATAATCAACAGTAAACATAATTTTTTTTCTAACTCCAATATTAGAACTCGACTCCGATCATATACCCGTATTAAAAACAACGCGCCAATTACCACCCCCTCACCCCTCTGCCAAAACAACATACCTTGAAGGTAAACTGGCATAAATTTCAGAAAACTTTAAGTAATGACATTCCTAAATTAAAAATTTTAAATCATCTCCTAGAAATAGAGAAGGCAGTTTCAACATTCAACACAATAATTCACGCTACCCTCGAATCCACACAAATAAAATTCTACACATACTAAAAACCTATAACGAAAGCTTCTAGATTACACTCCTGAAATTATAAATGCTATAAAATCAAAATAAACAAGAAGGCTATGGGAAATTACTTAGAAACCTGTTTTAAAAATAATCCCAGCACTTCTAATTACGAATGTAGGTAAAAGAGTAATAAAATAAGTAATGATCGCTTAATACGCAAGTAAATCCAATCTCTTACGACCGTAAATAATTTGATATGGCATTTACAAAAACTAAAACAAAAAACAATAATACCACCTCTTAACATCTGGTAAAGTCTACACAGCAATAGAAAGAGCCAAAGAGCTAGCTTCATTCTTCGAATCCACATTCACAAAAAACACAACACAAAACCACCCTGAACACACTACAATAATTAGATATATAGCTCAACCCCAATGCGGACCCCATCAAATAATTCACTTCATGTCACCAAGTGAAATCAAAAGCATAATAAAAAATTTGCCAATCAAAAAATCTCTTCTAACAAACATATATAATTCCTGTCTGAGAATAAGCCACTTTCCGCATTTATGGAAACACGCACTAGTTATTCCAGTACCGAAACCTAGCAAGAACACAATAATGGCGAATAGTTTATTGCCCAATCTCTATCCAAAATATTTGAATAAAATAATACCAAAACGGTTACAAACACCTTACTAAGCACCAAAGTAAGGCCTAGAACAACATTTCATGAAACAAATCACGAAATAACTCCTGAAAATCACGGAACGCATGTACTCGTCATTTCAGAAAAACATCATACAATAGTTCATTATAGACATAACCAAGTATCTGATAGAGTCTGGCACAATGTACAAATTATAAATACGAAAAGCTGGAACCCTCACTATGCCGTTGAAATAAAAACTTCCTACATGACCGATCTTTTTCAGTTACAGTAAACAATCATCAATCCAACTCCAGAATAATAAAGGCTGGTTTACCCCAAGGATACACCCTTTCGCCCACTATCCTCAATCTATACGTAGCCGACATCCCCAAACAAAATGGAGTTCAATGAGTTCGGAGTCTGACGCCGTACGAGTAGGTCGTGCTGTGAACAGTGGTGTACAAACGTTGGCACGAGCTATTTACCTAACTTGTAACTATACGAAGCTGTTTCTAATACTGTAAGCAAAACACAGTATATCATCACGTGAATTTCACGTACAGCTGCAGATGCAGCAGTACCTCCAGAAAAAATGTCTTCTGACTACAGGAGAGACATAACTCCCAACAGTACGGTCTCACAACAAGGTATGTCATTAAAGAAGTCATATGCAGGTGCTACATCATCAGATTCAATTCCATCTAAAGAACAAGAAATTGTAATCGAAGCTCAAGAAGGACTTTCAATTAAAGATTATATTAGCAAGGTTGCCTCTATTGTTGATGCTAGTAATATTAGATTTGTTTCACGCATATCTAACAACCGAATATTTTTATTTTATTTTTTATTTATTTTACGTCAAAAAACAGTTAAAAACTGCGTATGACGTGCTATGGGGAAAAGTGAATTGTGTGCACATTTTCAAAATTCTGCGTCTTCCTGTCAAGTCAAGCCGTTGCAGACAATTCACTGATAAAATGATGTACAATGCCGAATATTTATTAATATCGTATTTGTGTTATAAACTTCTTTGTTAAGATGTCGTTTGCTCTCAAACCAGGTCAATACATTACATCTCGCCAAACATAGAACGGAACGCAACCACTCTTATTGGTTTCCTGATAAACCAAAAAGTTTACGATCACGAAAAGCTAACTTTTTAAAAGACAAATTCAGAAATGATATATGACAGGTTAAATGATACTATGAACACTAAAAATGACATAATAACTCAGATCAAATTTATAAATCATTAATAATAAACAGTTATCCATAATTGCTTTTGCCGCTGTTCACCCTAATTTTGCACATCCATTCCGATGTATCTCATTTGTGCTGCATACATATGAATGTTTTAACCACCAAATTAGACCCCAACTTCGGCATATTATAGAAATACTTTACATGAAAATGTTGTTAAATGTTAATATATCTCCAATATGTCTGTTTAATTTATTCCTTTGTTTTTTAAACTACTCAAAAATGTTATGTTTATTGCCAACCGATTGTCAAATGCTTTACTTATCAAATGCTTTTGAAAAGGCACATGCTAAATGTGCGAAACGTTAAGCAATAAATAAATGTATATGTCTTATATGAATTATACGTCTTAATTCCTGATATCATCATTGATTGATCCTATATAAAACGGGATCAACAGGAATAATTCAACCATTCTAACCCTGTTTATAAGAATGTTTTCTCCAGAAAATATTACGAAAAGTATGCAGAGAAAAAGTATGCTCCGAAACCAGTTTATTATCTCCTGAATGCTAGTATCTTTAAGAAATTCACTTCATATTTGCATTGTCTGAACTACCACGGTTAAAAAGACTTCCATGGATTCTTCCTAATAAATATCAACATTAGCCTAATGATTCCCAAAAGGTAATCTACGTTAATTTACGAAGCCTACTTGAACTAAATCTATTACAAATACATTGGATATAAGCACATCTTCACCGATGGCTCCCGTAAAGAGATCGGAGCTGGCTGTGCAGTACAAATTAAAGAGACACTATTACAATCAAGGCTAAATGATTATTGCTCTATTTTTTATTGTGAAGTATACGCCATCCTTCTCGCTTTTAAATATATTCAAGAAGAAACCGAAGACAAAATTGTTATTTTTACAAATTACAAAAGTGTGCTAGTAAGTTTAAGTAATACTGCAAACCAGGAACCTATAGTAAATGAAATAGCTTAACTTATATTACACTATATTACATAACAATAAAGAAATATTCTCATTTGAATACCATCGCACCGAGGTATTGCCGGTAATATATTAGTTGATGACGCAAAGAAGACTCCCATGATCCACCTTTGGAAGAGCATGCAGTTTCCCACAATGACATTAAAAGAACTTCATCAAAGAAACAAGGATGTTTGGAATACTGAATGGACAAGATCACCAAACCTACTACATCAGATCAGGAAAAGTATCTTCGATGACCACCTTCCTTACCTTCACAAGAGAAAATATCAAACTGTGTTCACCCGTTTAAGAATTGGCCATTCCAAACTCACCCATCAGCATTTACTAACAAAAGAAATACAAAAAAATTGTGGCCAATGTCAATCTGCCCTCTCTCATACATATTATTCTCCTATTACATTATTAAAAAGATATCCGCAAAAAATATGCAATACATCTCACTCTCCCTGAAATTCTTAACAAGAAACATCACATCTTTAAATTTTTAAAGGAAACTAACCTTATCAATAAGCTGTAAGAAACTAAGAATCCGTTAAACAATTAATATTGTCAAATATTCTATTATCAATAATGTATAGTAATGTTTAAACATACTTTGTCGATGTTCTCTGTCGGTGTTATGTTGCTGTTGAATGATTGTTAATTGTCCTCATGTAAAGTTACCATATTGACAAATTATATATTTGTGGTTTAATTTAAATTTTGTTGTATGCTCTGTTGTATACTGTATATACTGTATTTTGAATGTGATCGCTAATGACCTAGTAGTTCATGAGACCTTTAATAAAGCAAAAAAAATGGAGTTCATGTTGCACAGTTTGCTGACGATACAGCCATATTTCATCCGGGAATAACATTAACAGACATAAAATCAAAATTCAACTGTACCTGTTACACCCCAATCGCAAAGTTTTAGCTTGAAATCTAAATTTTTGAACCTAAATCAAACTGCAGCAAGAATGTTCACATCAGACTGCAAGCACGCCGCCTCCCTTAATCTTAAGCAATGCTCCAGATTATTGGTGCCTCCAAATAAACCAATAACATACCTTGGATTAAAATTGACACACGTCTTAACTGGAAACAACATATTAGCATCAAAATTAACTAAGCGAAAAAAAAAATTACACCAAGTTGGTGTTCGCCAATAAGCAATCTAATCTAACCTAAAACCTCTATAAACCTCTTATAAACAGAAAGGCCATTCCCATGTTAACACTGATTCATATTTAAAAATAATAATAAGACTCCTAATATTGGCATACTTGCCCAATATTGTTAAACGCATCCAAATCAAACATCTATAAAATGCAAATCATCCAAAATCAATAACAAATGCACCATGGTATGTCTCAAAGAATCAACTACATAAAGAATTTAATCTCGAGCAATTAGCCCATCACATCACATACCTCTCCTCAAACTTTTATACAAACCTCATGCGATTACCATCTCTATCCGAAATCACGCTATGCAGAAACCCCACAATAATAATATAAAAATGTTAGCATCCAATCCATGCATTTGTAAAATTGTTTTCCGAAATGGAATAAACAGAGCTGCTCTAAATAGGTTTCTCACCCAAAGTATTAGCTACAAGAATTAGAAATAGTTAAGTTTCTTGCCATTAATATATGACAAAGTTGTTGTTATAACTTAACTTGTAAACGTCTTAAAATGTAATACATTAATTTAAAAATTTGTGCTCAAGGCATGTAGAGTTCAGGGGGCCTCCATAGTTTCCCGTTGTCTATAAAAGGATCGCTTAGCGTTCAGAACGAATCGTTGGCCCAGAGACAGTTATTAGAGTTAACTTCCACGCTGCTCTGCAGCTTTACTTTTCATTAAACTTATTTTCATAGCTCATCGGACGTGGTCTCTGGAACTTGAAACCTTGCTCACCAATTACGCTTTTCCAGGGAACTAGTCTCCCGCGAGTCATGATTTTGCACGCTCTACGGGAGCATTTGTATTTGCCTGCAGTCACTGCTAGAAGCACAGCACTTGCAGCGAAAGGCATCACACTAGATCGAGTGGCGCGCGAGTGGTTCTCGTGCCCTTTTTCAATTGAACTTCTTTTTGTTGTTATTTAAGCGACGCGTCAACATCTAGGCCAGCGATAACGTTATGGTGACTGCGATGATGATAATGACAAGGTGAGTTAATACAATAACCATGCCCGAGGCGGAACTCCAACCTTAACTGGGGGAAAACTACTGGGGAAACTTCTTGAGTACCTGATCGAATCTCATCCGTATGAATAATGTTGGATTTGTGGGTTTAGTCCCTTTGTGAGATCAAACTGCAATTTAGAAAGTGTTGGTTGGTTAGATTCAACTTCTTTCTGGATTACTTGTTTATCTTCATTATCTTTAAAATAACATTTTGTAATGAAATACTCGTCATGACGTGGTCGTATTTTTACGATATTCCATTGCTTTAGTTTTGTTTCTAGCGTCTGCAAATATCCTCATTATTTTTGCTATTATTATTTCTCCTTCACTGTAATATCTAAATTAAAAGAATGAATTAAATTGAGAAACTGCTGTTTTTCGTGGATTCGCTCAGAAAAATCATTGAAATTCCACATACAACAATTGATTGAAAAGAGGATACTAATTTTGTTCAGAATTATCTTTAAATTTATTATTGACAAGCAGAAAGTAGAATCACATATTGCTTACGTAAATATCGAACCTCCGTGTAAGGAGTGCCCTTATTTGATTCCCCTCACTCTACAATAAGATCCTGTGTTGGTAAAACTAAGCATTTGAATGTGTTTAGATCACAGACATAACCAATGTTCCGCCTGAGCAAAATCATCTATTTGACTCCAGATTACACTGTAATGCTACTCGGTAAATTCAGTTTTATTTGAAAGAGACGGTACACATTACGAGGCGTTATTTGAATTCCTTTGCATGTACCTACACGGATGCTTTTTTTGCTGTATATATATAAGCAGGCTGACTGTAAGCTTGTGTTATGATATTATTTTATAATAATGTTTGTAGCTGGCCATGATCGGTGCTGAAACGAACTTTCTGAAGTTTGTATGGACGGTTAAGAACGTTTCAGAGAAGGGAATGAGGTGGTGATCGACGTTATACCGTTAAAATTGGTATCCACCTGCTCGCCACACAAAGATACGTCAAAAATTACCCACCCTTCCAGTGTGTAGTCCAATTGCCTCATTAGCAAATGGATGGGATGTGGACGTTACATAACTGAAAAGTCGTATAAGAAAAATATAAAATGGCGGATGCCTCAGAGCCCAATACTAAAGGAAAACTTTGTCTCGAAGGGATTGAAAACGGCTATGCTTATTGTTCTAGTATCTGGTCATTTGTAGTTGCTCTGGTTTTTATATTTGACAATTGGGAAGGTAAGTTAGTTTATGTGATATATATACGTAAACTGTTGAGAGTTTAACTCGTAACACAAGCGATATTTGAAGTGCAATTTACGAGTAACGAGATTTTTGGTGGGACTTGATAACGAGCATTGTATTTTTCCCATTATCACCCACCTATGTGCAGGCAAACCATTTGTTCTTATATTTAATGATCATTCAACCCAACGTGGTTTCAGGCCAAGATCCTTTAACCAGATGTCTTTTTTAAAGCGTTATAAAGTATGGCTCTAAGGAAGATAGTCTAATATGCAGGCCTATTTTATATATTTATGATTGTGCTATGGGAAGAGTTTCTACTTGCAAGCTGCAGTTCATATATATAAAGAAAAATATGTAGTGATAACTAGAATCTGATACTACATATATGTTCCTTTGTTTTGATAGTCGACTGCTGAAAAATGTGTTTTGTCTATAAGAAAATTCTTTTAGAAATGTATGTTTTTCCTCTTGCAAATTGTGTACAAAATATTTGTCACTTATATTTTAATTTGTAAATTTATTTATTAGATTTATGTTTATTTTCTGAGACATTAAGAACCATAATTGGAGACATATAGGTGACAATGACAAAGCAAAATCAGCAATTTGTAACCAGTACTTCAAAGGCCAGCAGGTAATGGGTTAATCCAAAGCTCAAATAAAGAAAAACAAAGCAGCTGTTGAGTCGCGAATAATAGTATATCGTAGAGCATAGGAATATATAAAACAGATCATTTATTCATCAAAATTGTGGGATGGTCGTTCGCTAATTGTTTTGAACACTTTCTAGGAGTCTGGGGATGCATGTACGTGGTGTTGTGATGGCTATTTATTGTGTGAAGTTCTGCCTTTGGGAGTAACAGGACTCCTACCGATTGCATTGTTTCCCATTCTGGGGATCCTCCCTACAAAGCCTACTTGCTCTACCTACCTCAACAATACGACGGCGATGTTTTTGTGCTCAATCTTCTTAGCATTTGCCGTTGAATCCAGCAACCTACATCGCCGCATCGCTCTGAGGACAATTTACTACTGGGACTACACATTTGAGGTGAGACATATTAATTTTAAATTATATTCAATGTATTCTTAAGTAATTTGATTATTTCCAGATTTTTTCAAAACTGCTTAGATTAATAGGTGCAGTCGATGGGGAGCGAAAAGGAGGTCTACGTTGCAAAAAGGTGAGGTGGAAATATTTTATTCTATATTTTGTTTATAATTTTTTAGTAAAACTTGGCGTTTTCCACCTCCAAAAACTTCAAGAAAAGTTATGGTAGCCAAAAATCCGGCATTTTTTCGTAATAACTTTTTAGTGGTTCATCTTAGCGCAATAATAGTTATGTGCAAGTTTCAAGTTCATTAAATTCTCTACAAATTTGTAGATTTTCTCAAGTAAATAGTAACAGAGGTACGAGATTTTAAAATTTCACCAAATTTTCCTTTATATTCTGATGTTGCCCAAAATTACCAATGATCTCTCTAATATAGTATTTTTGAATTCCTAAGGTCATTATAAATAAAAAGCGATTAAATAATAATGTTTTTAATTTTTACTGAGGTTACATCCGCGTTTAGAATTTCTGATGAGACTACAGAAGCCCTGTACGTTCTACCCACTAACTACAATTAACTTATATCAAAAGTGTAAAATCCAATCAAAAGGCATGTATTCATAAAACAATTTTTATTCAAGACCAGGTACAATTGCCGAAGTTCCGTATTACCACAAGAATGCCGTGTTATCGAAAAGCGAAGCCGTGTTATCGTTGTCCAGAAGAAGTCCCAAAATCAACCGAGTCATCAAATATCCACAAGGGAGTTCCACTTTCGTTGCACAGGTCGTCGTCGTAGCTGATCTCCGCTCGCCTCGCCCGCGTCATTGGCCAGAATCCAGTCACTAGCACCGTCGCTCGCTATCTTCCCTGGCGTCGGGTCGGAGCCCTCTTATAGACTGCTAGGCTAGCGACCCGCCGACTAGCTGCGGAGTAGGGGCGGTGGCAAGTCCCTACCCGCTTGCTCGAGCGTGGCGGTCGTACGCGGACAATCCAGGCCGGCTCGCACCGGTTCCCTTCCTCTCCCGCCAGGGGCGGTAACGTCCCGCTGACGTCACTCGGCGGCGGTCTTTCCAATGCGTGGTGGTTGGTCAGCGACAAAATGTACTTCCAACATAATAAATGACGTTATTACATTATTCCTATTATTATTATGATTATTATTTGATTACTTAAGAAATGTCTACGTGTAACAAGACTGTCAGCAGCTCTAAGAAGGAAAACCGTATGTAGAAATAAATATATTACTTTGACGTACTTCTATAAATTAATAAAATATATACTTTAGGAAAGTTCATTATGAAGATTATAATATACAACAAATCTTAAAGTATTAAATTATGCACCTGCTCAAAAGAAAATGGGCGATTACATTTTCATAATGCGTAAAAAAATGGTGTATTGTTTGCATTTTTAATAAAGGCGTAATAATGTCAAAATACAAGTTTTTAAATACGTGAACATGAATTTCAATTTGCTTGATAGGAAATGTCTATATTATGTAAATGTATTATATTGTGTGTTTCCCGAAAATGATTATGTAATAATTAGTGTTCCTTGCTTTAGAACCATTAGCATTTTAAAATAGTTTGTAAGAAACAAAACTTTCAATACTATTAATTTAATCTGCCACAAATTTCTCACAATATTAGATACCATAAATTAGAGTTAATTTTCATGGTAAAGAACTCGATAAAAAATGTCACGACCCATCCGTGACCCGCTGCCCTTGGTTCGTCACGTCCACGGGGTTCAGGCCAACGTCCAGTGCAATTGGCGGAGTGATCCTCGCGCCGCGCGCACCAATCCGTTTCGTTTCTGTGCCCTCTCCTGTTACCTCCTCTTACTTCCTCTCACCCTCCCTCTCCTGTTACCCCCTGCTCACGTTAGCGAGGCAGCGTCACTGACCTCAGAAATTGCTCCGCCCCTTTGAGATAACTAGGAGGAAAATCTTCGAGGGGAGGAAGGGGGACGTGTCTGAAACTTGGAGCAAAAGCCAATGATAAGAGCGGATACGCCTCGACGCCAGGATTGGTCAAGTGTCCAGCGATGGTTGTCCAAGCTGTGGAAAGCCAGATTTGGCCGCACAGGGCATCGCCCATATTCTGTGAGAGTGGGTATACATCCAACAAAAGCAATAAAGAAAAAAAGAAAAAATTATGTTTGACAAATATTAAAGGAATCTATCTACGACCAGAAAAATGTGTCACATGTCCATTTAATGAATCCTGAAAATTACATTTACCTCCATTGCATATTAAGTTAGGAGGAATAAAATTTTTTGTCAAAAGTATGGATATACTTTCTGATGGATTCTTGTACGATAAATCGAAATTTCTCAAAATAAGTTATGCTAAATTGAAATAAGAGACTTTTTAAGACCACAAATACGGTAATTAATGGTTGATGAACAGTTTGAAAACTGTTAAATGAACTGGGAAAAGCAGCCTGGCAATCTTTCAAAAATTTATTTTGCAATTTCCTGTGAAACCATACAGCAGAAAACTGTCATAGACTCTGATCTTGTGAAATCTTATAAAGCGATGGGATGTAACATGTTTTTGTAAAATCATTACTTAGACTCAGACATAGGTTTCCACCCGGAAAATCTTGGGGATGTCAGCGATGAGCACGGTGAGCGTTTTTGTCAGTAAATTTCTACAATGGAAAACAAGAACTAAGGCAAGTGTAGTTCTAATATGTTGGTTGACTACTGTTGGACCAAGAAGAGAGATGTTCCAGATACAGAATATACCCGAAAATCATCATTACCACTCCTAGTTACAGAACGAGTAGTCAGAATATAAGTCAGAACTAGTAGTAAATCATTTAACGTTGGATAGCTAGTTACAGAATTTATTAAAAATTATAAAAAGATCAAAAAATATCACAAAAACTCCTGCCTAGTGGGAAAAAAACTGAAATGATATTTGAATTCAGTATGAAAAATATTTATAAAATCTGTTACCTTTATTCTTGGAAAAGAAAAAAACAACTTTTTCACCAGTGTTATTTTTGTACTATGGAGATTCGAAAGACGGATGCATGACTGAAATAGGGAGGTGTAGAAAATACAGTGTAGGAATGTACACCGTAACGTTCTGAAGGTTTCTCATTTTGAATTTGCCATCAAAATTGTAAAATAAAAATGGCGAAACCAATATGATCAAAATATCTCTGGAAATGTCATTGAATTTTAGTTTTTTATTTGGGAAACTTCTATGAACATTTAAAAAAATTGAAAGAACAGAATATGTATTTTAGCTTGTTTTGAGTATTTAATAAAATAAAACCAAAACTTGAAAGTTCGTCAATACAAATCTTGATTCCCTTTATTACATTTTATGATGCAAATTAATTTATAAATTATGTTTGGGGTTGAACTCATTCTTTTTCCTACGTTTAAGTTCGTAAGACTTTCACGCTTTCTATGTATTTTTGGTTGCAATTTTTAGATTTTGTTACTTGCAATAATCTTGCTTGTTAAAATGAATGTCTCGTACATGAAATGTTCATGTCAAAATTCAAATATTGCATTGATTTTGATTTTTTCGTGTTTCCGGGCGCGTCAACTGCTTTGGTCATTAGTCCCGTTAGTAAAGTACATGTTTTTCTCAGGAGTTGGCGGTGATCTTCCCCCGCTGGATGGCGAGATCCGGCGCCGACCTACCGTCGGCTAGTGGGGTTTCCCCCTGACCAGGACTCTCCCTCCAGCGGGGCACCGCCCCAGCAGAGTCAAGCTCTAAACTCCCCACCGGGCTCCCGGAATATGTGGTAGTGTAGTGCATGTTAGTGTAAGTCTGTGTGTGCAAGGGGAGAGGATAGGACAAGGAAGAGGAAGGACAGATCGCGTGTGGTCCGTTTGGTAGGGTACGTCTCCGACATTCGCCTGGTGTTGATCGGAGAAACCACGGAAAACTATCGATCAGAGCAGCCGGCCGCTAGAATTCTTCTCCAGACAGCAACTGAATTCGACCTAGCTGAAAAGCTAGTGTCGAAAATCCTGCCGCCGTCGGGCGTCCCGACCAGAGGCGCTGCAGTGACATCAGTTGATGCACTGAGCTACTCGAATATTGGAGCGTAAAATGGTCATGATGGTGAGTGGTAGCAAGGCACATGCACATGCGCAGGTTTCTAGCATGGTGCGTGGGTTTTCTGGAAATTTGAACATTTTTGAAACCGTCGTCATTTTCACTGATGACATATGAAAAACTATAAAAAGACCGTGCAAACTAAGGTACTTTGCTAGTCGCTTCTGGTTATTTCAGCATTTTAGGCTGCTCTTTGATAAATAACTTTGAATATTGCATGTAAATTTTCTATCTTCTTTCCACGTGTTTCCATACTTCAAAATGTATTGTTAACTGGAGGAATAACCAGGAACGCTACCCAGCAATTTATTCGACTTTTGTAATATAAATGTATTTACAGATGTTGGTATATTTGTAATTATTTTTTCTTAATTACTTCTGTAATTATAAGTAATAGTAATTTTCTCTAATTAATAAGTACAGAAACAATACAATTAACTTAAAACTGTACCAATATTGTAAATAGCTGTAAATACTTAATCGTAAATTTTAACGCTCCGCTGGCCGGATCAGGTAGTATGGAGCCTGGCCGGAGCAGGCATGGATTCGCTCATTGTTAATTATTTATAATTCTTGAATGTTCATCTTGCTAGCTTGTGTTAATACACATTAGCTCAAACCTCTTTACCTTGCAGCAAATTCTTATTGAGCACCTGCTACAAGTCGCAGCTGTGCCACTTATTTTTGTGAAAGTTTTCTAATGTACTTTGTGAAAACTGTTTCAGATTTTTAAAAGTTCCAGGTTTTTTTCTGGACGTTTTGTTAGCTCGTCCGATAAATCGCCTGCTGAAACTGCCGTGTAAAACGACGTGAGGCCCGTACTGACCTTTCTCAATGGTCTCCTTCAAGCGTACGTAGCGTAGCGAACCGCAGAATCGCTGTTTCGCTGGATCGAGCTGCATTTATGGCAGGAATTTTTTTAAGGGTTCCTGTCGTATTATTAAAGAGCTGAATTTCTTGGTACGGCGTATTGACGCATTTATTATTAGCAAGGTGAACAAATAACTTAAATAGTAACTTCGAAACGAGACATTTCCAGCAACATTATTATAAAAGAGCGAAATCTAATATTATTTGAAAGCTATTTACTGGCACTTTAATTCTCTTGTATGAACTGATTTAAATTCAAAGCCTTTGTAACTAGGAGTTTCTTACGTTAAGAACTCTTTCCTATTTGTATTTTTAGAAATGACGTCTTTTCTTTCAGCCCTTAAAGTGGTAGTGCTGCTCTGACCTCTGTCTTTCTGTAATTCTGTTTAAACAGACATTGTTTCCTGATTATTTTTGTAAAAATCAAATAATTCATGTAAAAATAAATTATTTATGTAAAAATCAAGTAATTTATGTATTATAATTTATGTTTTTCCCTTCTTGTTAAATAAAAACTGTTATCACTAGATTTGTTTTGAGTTATCTTATGAATACCGTTAGTATTTATTCTGATTTGCGGGAGTCTCCTTTTCCTCAATATTCCTTCTACTTGTACCGATTAAAAGTTGATGATTCGCCCCATTAGCGTCCGGTCAATTAAATTGATTGAATTATTATATTAAATTTTTGTGTTTAATTGATAACCGATTTGGTCTTTTCACCTCGACAAACAGGGAGAAGGTCGAGCCAAATCTCACATCTCACCAAGGTGGGAGGGAAGAGTCGAAAAATCACCAAAATCACCTCACGTAATTTATGAACGACCCTAAAGGAAGAGGATAAGATAAAAAAGTGCAAGAAAATATCGCACGGGGTCCTTCCTTGCCCTTCTGTACTTCTCCGGCATTTGCCTAGTCTTGACTGAAGAAACCTATAAAAACTATCAAGCATAACCGCTAGCTCTTAGGGATATTCTCGAGATAGCGTCTGTATTCCACCTAGCCATCTAGCTAGTGTTGCAAATACGTCAACATCCGGACCCGAAACCAGAAGAGAGTTGTAACAGAGACAGCGGCAATACTGCCCCTGAGACAACTCAGAATTTTCTCAGTTGGAGAGAGACAGGTGACCTTGTTTATGGACTTGGGACAGAGGGATTGGACGACGGTAAAAGCCTCGTCAGGAGTCGTTAGCGACGGTGGAGACGATGACAGCGAAGGCGAGGCTGAGATGGAGGGGGGTGGAATCGGAAAGAATGTCAGGGGATGGCAAGGTCGGCGAAAGAGATAGGGGACACAGGAATTGGAAGGGATTCGGGCGTCAGAGTAGTAGTGCACAGTGACGATGATGAGTGCGAAGATGACCGTATAGTTGGCATACCCTCTTATCAGAAATCAAAAAAATAATATTCCAGAATTTTGTACTAATTTTGAACTAATTTATACCTAAAATTAAAAATGTTGGACCCATGTAGAACATCAAAATAAACAACGTACAAGAGTTTTTATTATTTTTTTAAATTTTGATGTTGTGCATCGGTTCAAAATTTTAAATTTGGGTATAAAATTAGTTCAAAATTAGTAGAAATTGTGTTTTTTAGTTTTCTTTATATCTCGTGTTTTTCTTGTGTGGGTATGCTTACTTAACGTTAAGTTAGCGCACCCACTCTTATCCATCTTTTATTTCGATGTTGTGCATCGGTTCAAAATTTTAAATTTTGGTATAAATTAGTTCAAAATTAGTACGAAATTGGGGATTTTAGTTTTTTTTTTTTCTTGTGGGGTTATCGCACCTACTCTTATACCTTGTTCATCTTGATGTTCTACATGGGTTCAACATTTTTAATTTTGGGTATAAATTAGTTCAAAATCAGTACAAAGTTCTGGAATATTATTTTTTTGATTTCTGGTAAGCGGGTATGCCAACTACACGGTCATAGTGCGAAGGCAATTGCGAAAGTGGGGAGCACGGAGGCGTGGGGATGACGGAGGGGAGCGATCCGCGGCGGAGGTGGTGGAAATCCGGCGGCGCTAGCCGAATTCGTTTACTACGCTCCGTGAAGTCACGAAGGTTAAGCGAATTCGAGACTCGCGGGTTCTTGGTTGGTGACCGGCCAGGAACCCGGGATCTAACGTCGTCGAGCCCCTGTCCGAAGTGATAAATGGCACTGACTGACTACGACGGGACGAGACATGACTTGCGATTATTGTAACGGAGGATTACTCCAAAAATAAAAGCACATTAATGGAGGATTACTCCCCAGTACAAAGCGCTCAACGCCCCTTAAGGGGCTTGTAGTCGAGTTGCGTCAAGGTGTAGATGAAACAAATTAAAAAAAAAAATCGCATCTCTGCCGTGTGGGAAGAGACGGGTGGCGGGATTAGTGAGGTCGTTAACGGACGTTTGGCGAAGGGCAGGGATGACTGCAAAGGCCTCGTCGGGAGTCGTTAGCGACGGCGGAGAGCGAGGTGAAGATAGTGGTAGACGAGGTCGGGGAGGATGGGGTGCAATCGGGGCGGGGGGGAGCGACGGAGGTGAGCACGGAAGGAAATACGACGGTGGAAAAGGGGAAGGAATCGGGAGGAGAAGGCGACAGTGGCGTTGAAGAGTGGGGAGGCATTCGGAATCGGTTTGCGAAGGAGCAGTGGGAACGGCATCGCTGGGGAGTGGGGCGGGGCCAATGGAGGGTGGTGAAGGGCTGGAAGGCGGCGGCGGCGGCGGGGGCAACGCGGAAGCCCTCTGAATGGATCCGAAATTGCTTCGCTGGCTCTTCCAGGAGCTGCCCGTGCGCACAAAGGGCTCCTGAAAACGCGAAACGGGTAAATAGAAGCATTTGACTGGGCGGGCGCTGCCGACGGCCGCCCGCGACTGATATGGAAACAGTTTGGGGGCGACTCCAGCCCCCCCCCCCCTCCCCCCCTCCCAGCCAGCATTTGTGCGCCGTGCCCACGGGACACTGCGCTCGACAAAGTTTTATTCGCAGCCTGTGGCGCTGGGAGAACCGAGGTGGCGAACCCGAACGGGCAGGGTTTTTCTGGTAAGTGTGCTGTGGAAGCTATTGCAAAGCCAACGATTATCTCGACAAAGCAGTTGATTTTTAAACGTTTAGAAGATTGTGTTAGGTTTATACGTGCCATACTGTACATTATGAAAACATTTTTAAATTTGGTCTTATGCTCTGTGCTAGAGAGAATTTGTAAATGTGAGAGATTGTTATTTATTTGAAGTATCAACACGATCGTTCCTCTGGATAAAATTGAGTAGAATTTTGCCAATACTATAAGAATTTGAAATAATCAAGGTTGTAAAAGTTAGATGACATTTTGTATATTTGCTATTGTTTGCTTATTTATGTCAGATGGCATCTGAGATGTTCAGAAAAATTCAAATTTGTACACAAATGGGGAACGACTTTTATTACACTTTAACAAACAGTATTCCTTTTTCCAACATGAATATTTCAAAATTTAACAAATAATTCAAAATTTGTGAATTTTGACTTCTATTAATTAATTCGACACACACAAAGAATTTCATTGGTTCAATTATCCCTTCTTTAAGTTGAAGTCAATCATTTCATTCCTTCTTCTTTCTCTTTCAGTGGAAACTCTCTTTACTCATTTTTATCATTTCTGTTTTTTGTTGCTCTCTCACCACCTTTTAGTATTCCAGAAACTTTTTAAACTTTTATTCCAACCTGCTTCACATTTCCATTTTTACACCTTGTCCTCATTATATGCATGAGCTCGAATTCATTATAAACTACTTTTTTCTACAATTTTCCATCATAACTTATTCCTCAGTTAATTTTTTTAAATCTACATTATTGCTGTGAACTATACTCTCTATTTATTCTTTGATGATTCACGTACTTCCATTTTATTCTTTGGGACGATTATAATTAATTTTCGAATTGTCGGATTACAATATGGAAAGAAGTAAAGTTTTAGTGATTTCGAATTTCCTCTCCATTATGAAAAACTGTTCCAGTTCATCTAATTTATAGTTATTTATAAACATTTTAAACGCGCTATTGAATGTAATTATTATTTTCAGCAATATTTCTTCTTCGACACAGACTCGACTGACATAGCTTAGGTGCGCATGTGTTGTATTTTATATTGCTTACTTGGTATACTCTTTTCAATTGTTCTCTTAATTGTTTAACTTCAAATCTGTTTTAGTTTTCTTCCTACTTTACTGCCTTTACTCCATATTTACTTGTTCAGTAATTCCGTTCAAAACTGCACCTGGCTGAATGTAAAATTGTAAAACCTGTTTCTTACTTTATCATAAATTTACTCATTCTTTCTAATGTATCTTCTCTTACTTTACTTTGCACTTCACTCTAATATTTTGTATATCTCCCTTTAAACTTTGATTATACTTATTTAATTTAATTTGGATAGTTTTTCTCATTGTGCTTCACCTGCATGACAACGAAAGCAAGCGACTTCTAAAGTAACTCATTCAATTTACAGGCCAAAAACAAATACAATCGTGCAGGAAGTTGTTAAATGCTTCCGGATAGAAGTCGCACAATCGTAATTAAAACAGGTAACGGGAAACCGCGCTCACACACAATTGCGGACTTGCAGGCTATTTTCGCCCAAGGATTCCCTCACACAGCGCCACTCAGCAGCGCTCCCGAGTGGCGTCTGCTGGCAAAGCATTGGTTTGAACGGAGGTGTTCACACGAGCGGCGTAGTCACACTACTGTGGCACTCGGTGGCGACCTACCGCCACAGCGGCACGCACACGTGCCCTGGCCACCGCCAGCGAACCTCGGTTCTAAATTGCAGCGCTCACTCTAGACGCGCCACTGAACCGGGTTTTGCCTGCTGGCTGCCTTTCGGCCGCAGGAGCCCACAGCGGTGTGAGTCACGAAACCTTCCTCTCTCGCGGTCGGTGGCTGGGTATGACGGGCTGTGCCGCTTATCGGTGGCGCCAACCAGTGGCTCAGTTTAATGCAGCCTAACTGCCGAAATGTGGTGGCATTTTGTAAGGGTTTGAAGGTATTCACACGAGCGGCGAAGTCACGCTACTGTGGCACTCGGTGGCGACCTCCCGCTACAGTGGCACGCACATGAGTCCTTGCCACCGCCAGCGAACCTCGGTTCTAAATTGCAGCGTTCACTCTGGACGCGCCACTGAACCGGGTTTTGCCTGCTGGCTGGCTTTCGGCTGCAGGAGCCCAGTGTGACTCACGAATCCTTCCTCTCTGGCGGTCAGTGGCTGGGTATGACGTGCTGCCGCTTCTGGGTGGTGCCAACTAGTGGCTCCGTTTAATGCAGCCTAACTGCCAAAATATGGTGGCATCTTGTAAGATGTTTGAAGGTATTCACACGAGCGGCATAGTCAAGTGACTGTGGCAGTCGGTGGCAACCTCGCGCCACCAGAATCGCAGACGTGTGTCAGCGCTACGCCAGCAGAAGACAGTTCTACGTATTGTCATGGTTTCTATATATATAGACAACCGTTTTCTCCCTTTCGTTACAATCACAAATAAAATTTCTTTTATAGTGTCTAAATCCTAGCCTTTCTAATACGGATTGTGATATACCATTCCAACGAATTTATAGATCGTGAGTTCGCGATATCGATACTATACAGGAAATCGAGAATAATATTACCATTACTTCAGGAAGATGTATATATTTTAATTATTCCATAAAACCATATAAGACTACCGGTTTTTCATTCCTTGCTCTTGTTGACAAATAATATGAAACTAATTCTACCTCACTTCTTACATTAAAACACAGGTGCGTACAACACATAAAATTCCCCTTAACAAATGAACTACAATCTAATATTTAACAATACATCTTTGCTTCCAACATTCACACAATTAAATATTACCAACATTCACTCGAGTGCACTCCACCAGTTTGATTAATTTGAAAAATGGCCATGACATTTCTCTAGGATCTTAAAACGAACAGTCCAGGCTTTGCAATACATTTTTCGATGATGGAAAACAAAAAATATAATCCTTTTAAACTTTATTTATTTTTAACTTTCTCCTTTTAAACTATATTTATTTATTTCATAGGTAATTATTACATACAAATTAGAAAACTTGATGCTAAGTGGCTAGGCCGAAGGCCTTTTAGCCATTACAATACCTACATTATACCTCGTTCTAACCTTTCGTATTCTGGTATTCACCCCAAATGGTCTCTCCATCGCATCAATGCCGCGGAAAAGAGACCATAAGGTACGGCTGAGGAAAAAACCCCTGAAGGGGGAAAAACCTGCCGTCAGAAGCTGAGTACATACTTATCTATCTGATTTTTGTTTTTAAACTATTTATGTATTTGGCGCGGGCGTCAGGCACTCTCCTTCCAGTGTTTGGCCTCCTCCGCACCTGAAAACAAACAGCACCACAAAAGATCGTCCACACCAACGCCTCTGCCCTTACATTTCCGATTCCCACTTCCCCTCGCCCCGAATGTGCTTATTATTTTAAACGTTTCCTTTTATTTTATTTTAATTTATTTAATTTATTTTTATTGACTTATTTATATACTTATACTTAACAATTCACTACGACTTATGATTTTTGTACTGTTACCTAACTTAACATAACTTACTGACTAACCTAATCATTGTTAGTTTATTGACTTATTTATTTCTCTCCAGTCTAGGCTCTGTTCGTTCTAACCAGTGCTGTTTTCCCACTCCCTAATTTCAGTTTCCCTAATGGTCCGAACCTTTCCAAGAAATGTTCCTAATTATTTCATGAATTTAGATCTTTAATCACCTAAAATGTTTTGGGCGAGCGTTACGTTCCTATTTTGGAAGTAGTAATTTCCCATTCCCATCCATTTTCCTCTCCAAGTTTTGGTCGCACAGCAAATTAAAAGGATGTGGATCCAGTCTTCCCTATCACCGCAAAGCACACAGATGCCATTACCATTAGAGTCCTTTAATCTACGTTGCATCCACCCCCCGACCCTGAACCAAGCCTTTCGAAGTGTGTGTACGTAACGTTCGCAACCCCATAACGGACTCGCGTGAATTTGCGCGACTAGCGAACGTTTTTCGGCCGTTGCTGCCAGGATCTCTTGCCTTTTAATATCCGCAAGTCTATCGGAAATTAGCCGTTCTATCTCACGTGCTCCCCTATCTGCCACCATCTCTGGAGAAACTTGCCTTATGGCTGCACGACGATTGTCTGCCACTGCTGTCCACATTCCACCATTTCAAATACGAAATCATAAATCCAGCAATAAGATATTGTTCGCCAATGCAATTATCAACGTCTCCAAATTAATTCCATGAAAAATTAAAACTTCGAAACTAAAACGAGGAATATTATATAAAATGTTCACCACGGAATCACAGTCTCATCTCATGAAGTTTTTGATTCTACAATCAAAATAACACGCGATGCATATACTATTGCAACTCAAGATCATCTCACAAAATAAACATTCCTACGACCAAAATAACACGATGCGCTCGTCACGGCATCTCAATCACTTCGAAAATTGATTAAAGAACATAGCTTTATGAAACTTACAGATCCATTCTAGAAATACCCCAGAAGAAATTTTCTTCGAAAGTACAAATCATATTGATGTTCTCAAAACTATTTAGAGTCTAAAATCAAGACCGTCTAGAATAGATAATACTAATGACAAATTACTAGAACTTAGTGTCGAAATAAGATGTCCATTGTAAAAGATATATTGTTCATTATAAGTGTATTCCGTCGTCATGGAAAAATGCTCTTGTCTATCCTCTTCCTAAATCAAAGACGTCCTCCTGGACAGGAACTGTACTTCTAATTTTGACTGAAGAGGCAATAATCGCTATTGACAACGCTAAGTTAAATTATTATTCTTTTGGATTTCAGTAAAGTTTTGTCACAGTCACACACACACACACACACAAATCACGTTATCCTACTAGAGAGGAACAAAACCATTGCTTAAATTCGGTTGAGGCACCATAAGGAGGTTCCTACAATATCTTTCAATTCGTTAGCAAAGCGTTGTACCAGGTGAAAATCGATCCAATGCCATCTGCACCACCCGGGGCATTGCAAAAGATCAGTTACGGACCCTTACCATTCTTGAAGGAGGATTATCCTAAATATTATCGCAGTTCGAGCCCAGCTCTCGTCGAGGCAACACCTCTCCGAGCGCTCCGCACGCTTAACCTTTCGCGTTCAGTAGTCACAGTCTGAGTTATAGTATCAGCTTATCAGTTGTAACCTAGGACGCGCGCAGTGATTAACGCACCAGTTCTGGGCGGCCCACGGCCAAAATGCTGCATTGCAGCATGCAAACGGCCAATTTAACTGAAAAAGTGAACGTTTCCGAGTGTATAGTGAAACCAGTGTCAACTTTGTGAAAGTGATCTCGTGATGGAAAATATAAGTGCCCACGAAGTAAGCTTAGCAGAAACCGGCTCTCTGGTATCTCAAGCATGAATGAAGCAATCCTCGCGATATGGATGTGAAGAACTCATCCACCACCAGCAACTACAACAACAATTACTACTACAGCAGCAACAACCTCAACAGCCACAAAATGGCTATACGCCATTACCGCCGCATTACCAACCAACGCAGCTCCCGCAACATCAACAATCTGCAAGTGCAACTCAAAACGTAAACATTAATGAAATTAACAACCTAACTCCACAAAAGATGTAAGTACTTACCAATCTACTGAATCAGAAGAGCGTAAAAGACTTAAAAGGCACCATGATAGTGAACACGTAGGTTATGCCGTACCAGTGAGTAATAGATATGAACTACTTCAAACAAATGAACCAGTTAATAAAATATTCAACTAAATGAAAATCTAGCAACAAAAATAAAATCCCACCAATAATATTCCACGGAGTTGAAAACTATAACGCCTTATCAATGACATTAAAAGTGTTACCTCAGGAAACTTTCACACAAAACTGAAAATAACAATATTAAAAATATTTTCCAAGAAATTAAAGACTTTCGTGATTTCAGACATTTCTGTGATCAAAACAATGTACAATTCCACTCCTATAGGGACCTACAGTCAAAAATTTGCAGTTGTTCTCAAGGATGTTCCTACTGTACTTCAAAGACGAAGATATTATAAACGAACTCAAATCTAAAAACTTTTCAGTATTAAAGTGCACCAGACTTTACAACAAAGATAAAACACCTATGCAAACAGTGGCAGTAGATCTTATTGACAATGAAGAATCCAGACAAATATTAAATCTTAGTGAGCTATATTATTGTAGAATTAAAGTATATATTAGAACTAATACACAGGGTCCAATACAATGTAAAAAATGTCACGTTATGGCCACTCACAAGCTAACTGCGGGCTCAGCCCAAGATGCGTCAGATGCATAGGTAATCATCATTACTCAGAATGTAAACTACCCAAAATGAAGCTAACTCCAAATGTGTTAATTGTTTTCAGAACCACAAGCTAATTATAAAGGATGTCCTACATACAAAAAATTATGCCAAAACTTGAACAAAAACCTAAATTACAACTCTCGAAACACAAATAATAAACTACCTCCTAAAATGAATACATTTAATCACTCGGTTCCCACCAATGCTGATTTTAACACACAAACTTTAGTCAACATTTTCCTCCACTTCCCACTAGACCAAATATTGCAAATTACACCCCAATTAACGCCTCAACTAATCAATGGAATAACCACACAAGTAACCTAGAAAATTTACTAACTAACATTATTACAAAAGTAGTTACCCAAGTTCTGTCAACGCTAATGCCCCAAATTCAAAATCTTTGTCGTCAATCAATCAACATGGATAATACAACCGCAATAAACATACTTTCTAATCACTCCAACACAGTTTCCTCTTTTCCAACAAGTTCACTTATCTTAAATATAGATCTATGATAACAGTGAAGAATTTATGTTCTATATTTGGAAAATTACAAAACTTCCTAAAATTTTTCTGTGTTCTACAATCCTTCATGAAAGCGATAAAATCAATAAATTTAAGAACCTCAATATTTACTTCTAACTTATATCCCTGCCTATTAGCAATATCACCTTACCAATCCAACAATCCAAAAATGGATAATCCAAAGAGTTTAACTATTCTTAACTTCAATGCTAACGGTATTAAAAACAGGATACTCTCTTTCACCACTTCTACACCATCATAACATTCACGTTGCCTGCATCAGTGAAACCCATCTTGTTCCAAAAGAAAAGCAAAGTTATAGGCTACAAATATATAGAAGTGACAGGTCCAGACTAATTGCCTCTGGAGGGACAGCAATAGCTATTAATAGTAAACTAAAACACTCACAAATTCATTCACCTACAACTAATAACCTTGAAACTGTAGCAATCCAAATTTATACCAATAACGGACTAATAAATATCATTGCGCCTACAGACCACCAAACCAAAAATTTCCTACTAATGAACTAAATGAAATATTTTCTACAAACACTTCAACTTTAATTTTTGGTGATCTCAACTGCAAAAATCAAGCCTGGGGATGTAACTCAACGAATTACCATGGCAAAAGACTACTCAAATACAGTCTTACCAACAATATATATATTCATGCTCCAAGTTCCCCTACGTTCTTTTCTAACAATACAAATGTACCCCCTGATATACTCGATTTAGTTATAACTAAAAATTTCTACCAAACAATTCAACAAATAGTAATAGCAGAATTTAGACTCAGATCACCGACCTATTAAAATTACCATTGACATATCAAATGACACTCATTCACCATCAAAACACTCAAAATAAAAGGTTATACCAATTGAACTATTTTAAAATGTTAATTAGCTCAAAAATAATCTTTCCAACTCGTATACAAAATAATGATGATCTCAACAACTCAATCATGAATATCATTCAAACAATCACAAAGCTCACTCCGAATCAACTACCTCACATTACAACTAATAAACCAAATGCTGATGCACTTCCATATTATATCATAAATCACATTAAAACCAAACGGGCCATTAGATGAATGGATTTTAAACCGAAACGCACACGACAAAAAGAAACTAAACAAACTTACCAAAGAAATTAAAATCATGATTACCAATCACAAACATATCAAATTCCAGCAGCATCTTCACCAACTCCACCCAAATCCTCGACAGCAATGGCAAACTATTAAATACTTCACTAAAGAGAAAGCAATGTTCCTCCTCTTATTTCAAACAATGTATTAATTTATCCAGAACATCAAAAAGCCGAAATAATAGCAAAACACCTCTCTGAAACATTCAAACCGAATTCAATAATTAACCAGCAATTCAATACAGAAATAACAGAATTTATGAAACAATCACACGCACAGTTCCACACCCTATTCATTTCATCTCCCAGTAGAAACCTAAAAATCATCAAACAGCTGAAAACAAAAATCACCGGACACGACAACATTACAAACCAAACACTTAAACAACTTCCCTTCAGCTGCATTGCAGCCATAAAGCCACCTTCAATGCTGCACTGAATTGGCTGCTTCCTCAAACTTGAAACACGCTATTATATTACCAATCAATAAACCAAAACTAATCCTAATGACCCTTCAAATTACAGGCCTATTAGTCTGCTCCCAACAATAGCTAAAATTTTTGAAAATTATTTCTCAGTCGCCTAGTTCATTTCTTAAACTCAAATGACACCATACCAAAAACACAATTTGGTTTCAAACCAAATCATTCAACAAATCACCCTCTATTACGTCTAGTCGAACATATAGCAAATAGTTTCCATTCAAAAGAGCACACAATAGCAGTCTTTTCAGACATAACTAAAGCATTAGACAGCATTTGCATCAAGGTTTACTTTATAAAATTCACCAACTAGGTATTCTGATTATCTTCAAAAATTATTCACAGTTATCTTACAAATAGAACTTTCAGGTCAAAGTAAACTACATTCTTTCCAACACACACAGCATTCTTGCAGGTGTCCGTCAAGGATCTGTACTTGCTCCCATTCTTTTCAATATCTATACAGCAGATCATCCCACATCATCAGATTCTAACATAACCTTATATGCAGATGATACAGCATTATTCTCATCTCATCAAAACATTCTATTAGCATATGACCATATTCAATCCCACCTTCACACTCTCACCACCTGGTTCCATAAATGGGACTCAAGATAAATCCCACAAAACACAAACAAAGATTTTCACCTCCGAAACCCAAAACCTCCACCTTTAAAAATAAATAATTCACAACTCCTGGTTAAACAATTCCACACCCACAAAATATCTGGGAGTACTAATAGATAGACGTTTAACATGGAAGCAACACATTAAGGCAGTATTAAAAAGCAACAGCAAAAGCAGTCAAACTATATCCACTCATTAATATCCTCATCCACTTTAAAGTTGAAACCAAATTGCTCCTCTACAAAAGTATTATCAGACCCACCTAGACATATGCCTGTCCAGCCTGGATAAACGTTGCACCAGTAATATAAACGCTTTACAAACTTTCCAAAACAAATTTCTCAGAAGACTCATTAACGCATCATGGTTTATACCCAATAAACAAATTCATTATGAACTCCAAATACCATCAATCACTGATCATCTGATCAACTTATCCTCCAAATTTTTCAATCTCTTACCATCCTGCCCAAGTACAGCCCATTTTCAACTAGGACAACAAGCAAACTCCCCAAACCGAATCAAATCTAGATTTCCTAAAGACATTTTCAAACCGCCTTAAAAACAAAATCAACAAAATCTTTCAAACCTTTATACCTATACCAATCCTCACTCAAAAATCTTTCCACAGCTAATAAAAAATAAAATCAAATTACAATATTATATATTACTTGCCGAGTAAGAACACTCGAAAAACTTTAGGAAGTTTCCATAATGTTAATTAATAAATAATGTTCTCACTTCTGTACCATGGTCGATCAAAATAAATTAAAAAAATATTATCTACAAATGTATATAGATCATTTAAACGAAAAATGAAGATCGTAAATTATTTAATGGCTCCAATCTTCCCCTGGTGTAACGACATAAAGTATCTAGAAGTCACATAGACTTTAGCTGATCTAAGGCAGCTAAAGTCTGCCAAAAGTCTCAGACATCTGATCCCTAAAATGCGTAATGATACTACTACCATTAAATACAAGTATGAATATAATAATTAATTTATTTCATTTGATTAGTACTGTGATTTTTGCTCACTGACTCAACAATTGACACCAAAATTACATAGACGCATGATCATGTATCCAGTATTACAGATTGAAAATCTCTACTGAAAGAAAACAAAATATTCTTGTTTTCCATTTTCCATTCCATAAAATATTGGACAATGGCTTTAAACAAAATTGTCAAGACTTAAAATGTTATACAGAGCAACTACATTGTCATCCTGCACTGACACAACACATGTCCTGCTAGTAAACGATACTTTAATTGAAAATTAATTATTTCATTTAATCTGTTTCAGCTATCTTAAAAACTCAAATTCAGCTTGTTGTCTGATAAAAGCATGAAAGGTGTTCACATGTTCTTCCATTTGTAATCAATACTATTAAACTCTTCTCACTTTAAACAAACAAAATATATTTTCCACTAGTGTCATGACTATAAAGCTAATCTTTTATTTATGAGACACATTTACACTAGCAATGATTATGATATTCAAAATACATTTTTGTGCACTTTATGTTTAGATTCATAATGCAGCAGAAAAAATATGTGTGATAATAGTATTATATTTTCAAATCATGATGATTGTTTGTTATTTTCCTGCTATTATTCTTATAAGGAATATCTGGAATAGCCATTGCCTAGTATTATTTTAATGGCGTTTTTGCAATATTACGAAGTTAGTTTTTTCTTGTGATTGCCTTTACTAAATGATTAATGAGGTAATTTTCCAGTTTTTTGTTTAGAGATTATGTATTGTATATGTCCTCAATTACTGTCTGTTATGTAATTGTTTGCAAACTATAAAATTTGCATGTATTCCTCTATTTCTTTATATCTTTCATTATAATTATCCTTTACTTTAACTGCTGTTGACCAACCATTACACTTTAATTCGAGTCATAAGGATCTGTTCTGCCCTCAAATTATTGAAGTCTGGGAATGTCACTAATTTTCTGTCCGCAGACGGACAAGCAGCAACGTACTCACGAAAGTAAATGTTTTCATCAACGTTTTTATCTGCGTTTGTATTGTGCAAGCGAGATAACGCTGTTGCACTTCAGTGCTCAACGCGATTTACAACACAAATTGTCACACTATATTAATCTAGCAATGGTCTGTTGACGATCTAAACAAATGAAGAATCGATGAATGAGCTACTGATCTACGATTTAGTGCTTGAACAACAACAAGAATAACAAAATAGAGAAGAAGAGTAATGGTGGCTAACATAGAGGTAATCAGCATTACAATTCTCGCAATTAACGACATACCTTATCTCAATGATTTATCGTGATATTTTTCTCCCCGTTACTACGCCGCGCCGCCAGTTCGCGCAGGCGACGTTCACGCGAGGGCGACTGGTAGAAGACCGCGGCGGCCCCGCCCGCATCGACGCGAGGAAAGCACCCGCCGTTCTCGAGGAAAAACATCACCCACAATCATTGAGATAAGGTATGTCGTTGAATTTGCAGGAATTGTAAATTGATTGCCGCCTAAGTGTCAGCCACCATTGCTCTTCTCTATTTTTGTTGTTGTTGTTGTTGTTGTTGTTCGTTGTTGTTCAAGCACTAAATCGTAGATCAGTAGCTCATTCATCGATTCTTCCATTTGTTTTGGGTCGTCCAACAGACCGATTTGCTTTAGATTATTATAGTGTGACGAATTTTAGTGTTGTAAAATCGCACATTGTGACACTGAAGTGCCTTGGCGTTATCTCGCTTTGCACAATACCACAAACTTGAATAGAAACGTTGATGAAAAACATTGCTATGGTGGAAGTGCGGTACCTTGTCCGTCTGCGGACAGAAAATTAAGTGACATTCCCCGGGGCTTCCAATAATTTGAGGGCGGGAACGAATCCTTATGACTCCGAATTCAAAGTCTTCAATGGTTGATTCAACAATATCCCAGTTAAGAGTAAAGGATAATTATAATGAAAAGGATATAAAGAAATAAGAAGGGAATACATACTAAATTTTATAGTTTTGCAAACAATTATATAACTGACAGTAATTGAGAATATGTACAGAGTATATAATCTCTAAACAAAAATGTGGAGAAAATTATCATATTAATCATTTAGTAAACACAATTACAAGAAAAAAACCAATAATATTATTCAAAAAATGTCAGTAAAATAATATTAGGAGATGACTATTCTGGTTTTCTTTGTAGCAATAATAGCAGGAAAGAATATTTAAAACGTCGTACATCATGATTTGAGAAAGCACTTAATGCTATTGTATCACACATATTTTCCTATTTTGCATTATGAATCTAAACATAAAGTGCAAAAATGTATTTTGAATATCGCAATGTCATTACTTTAATTGTAAAATGTGTCTCATAAATAAAAAGATTAGCTTTTACTCTAACCTGAGTCATGAGCACTGGAGTGGAAAGAAATATATTTTTGAAAAAAAAACTTGAAAAGTTTTATCATGAAAGATGTTTTTGTTTGTTTAAAGTGAGGAAAAGGTTTAACGTGAAGTAATTGATTGCAAATGGAAAAGAGGGCTTGTGTGAACTACCTTTCATTACTTTTTATCCAGACAACAAGCTGAGATTTGAGTTTTTAAGATAGCTAATTTAGTTAAGTAGGTAATTAATTTAATTTTCGAATTAAAGTGTCAGATTTACTGTAGGACACTGTGTTGTGTCGAGATATGCGAGATGAACAATGTGGTTGCTCTAGCGCAAGCATTTTGAAGTCCTTGACAATTTTGTTTGAAAGCCATTGTCCAATATTTTATGGAGATGGAAGAAATGGAAAACAAGAATATTTTTGTTTTTCTTTCGGTAGAGAGGATTTTCGTCTGTATTACGCGGATACGTGATCGTAGTGCGTCTATGTGATTTTTACGATTTTCCAATTGCGTTGTTGTTGAGTCAGTGAGCAAAAAATCACAGTACCTAATCAAAATGGAAAATAGGTGAATTTATTATGTTCATGCTTGTGTTTAATGGTAGTAGTAATCGTACGCGTTTTAGGGATCGGATGTCTCTGAAGACTTTTTGGCAGACTTTAGCTACTTGCATAGTCCAGCTAAGAGTCTATGTGACTTCCTAGATACTTTATGTCGTTACACCAGGGAAGATTGGAGCCATTTAAATAATTTACGTCTTCATTTTTTTCTGAACTAAATAGTTTTTGGTCTATATACATTTTATGGCGATAATATTTTTTTTTTTAATTTATTTTTATCCGATCGACCATATGGCCT